>JAHWFP010125696.1:19843-33608 GCA_023313725.1 Lithobius niger | reverse complement strand
TTTCCGGTTAATTCAAGTAGGCCTACTGCATAATATTTACGTACTGGGGTTGCCTTTACAGCTACGCTTCGCATAGTAGCGGTGATAGGCCTAACCTAATGAGAGCAGCCTCACGCACTTGGGCTGCCCGTCTTCTGTCACCATGGTAACAAAAGATTTGTCTGTCACTATCAGGTACGTCGTATACGTTTAGAAATTGGTTTAGGCCTACCAAATACAGTTCTTTCAAACGTTCGTTATACTGCAGAAAACAGGATATCAGGCGAGTCGAAAGTGAAATCCAAGATGGAGGGATGATGCTTATATTTAATCTGATAAAATACCGTGTGGTGGTCGTTTAATGGATTGGCTGGAGGCTGCCGTTTATTAGCTCCCCATTGGCTAATTGTTGTTATAAAATTATGAAGGTATATTCTCGATAAAAAAAAAATACGCTTTTGTGATATTATTACTGATAAATGTTCTCAACCCCGAGTTCCAATCCAAAGCTAAAAAAGTGCCGAACGCTTGCATAAGGTGTTTTTATCAGTTGGGGATGTAACGAGGGGTTTGGAACATTTATCGAGAATTAAACAACTGTCGAGTGGCGTTTGAAACGAAAATATACTGTCTCCTAAAAAGTTTTGATTCCCCAACGATCTACCACAAACTTGCCGAAAAGCGACTGAGTCACCGTGAAAGCTGAAGATCGTTGTCGGACGAACATTAGTACCAGTTACGACGCATCAGGCAAAGTAAACATGTGTTTTATTTTTAATGAAAGCATTCCTAGTTAGATTTAAAATAAAATCTGATCCGTAACATTACTAATTGTAACGACAATTATTATTAATTTATTTTCAACTGTTCACGTTTAATTTAAGAACCGCATTTTAAATTCCACGTACTCCAGTTGCTTCCACCGCCACGCGTCGAATATTAGCCGTGATTATACCTAAAATGCTTTGGCAGAAAGATGGTGCTGGCTGATCATTCTGTCACTATGGTAATCAAAGATTAACCGTGGCTTGCTGGGAAATCGAATCATGACTCACGTGCCTAGCAGGTACGTAGTATTTCTTTAGAAATGGTATCGGCCTACTAAATGTAATTCTGCTATACTTGCGTTATGAGGCGAAGACCAGGAAACCAGACAATTCAATCGTAAAAACAACGAGAAGAAAAAAAGCTGACAATTTTATTTGATAAAACACCATGTGCCAGTTTTATCATTGTTAAGGAGGCGTGATTGGCTCGTGTCTGCCGTTTACTGGCTTGCCATTGGTTAATTGCCGTTAGAAAATTACGAAGGTATATTCTCATCTTAATTCTTGGCGCCAACGCTATCTGAAGCAAGCTGCTTGAACATTTTGAACATTACTAGATATTTTGAACATTTCTACACATTAGTAGCAAATATGAAACTTTACTAGACCTTTTGAAGAAGAATGAAGTCTAGTGAAGCGAGGGTCAAACCTTGGGATTCGATCCCAAAAAACCTGCGTTCATCGCTGGGGCCTATCTAACAGAATACGTCTCCCCCACTACCCTGGTCGGCACAGACTGTCAGAGAATGTAAAACCAGCAAATGTTTAAATAATCGTATCATTAGAGTGTTAGTATAAAGCGCGCATGGAAGTTGAAGTTTTTGAACTTATGAAGTTTTTTTCCTTTTTCAGTTTTCAGGTAGGTTTCGATGTTGCCTTATTTGTTTTCTTTTGCCTATAGGGTGTTGAACAAATACACGTGTGCTATCGATCTACGAGCTTTTCCCATGGATATTCAGACTTGCCCGGTCCAAATATACATATGTAAGTGTTGTCATTCAGTATATTTGATGCTTTAGCCAATGTTAAACCCTGCAGTTTTAAGCAAGATGTAAATTTGAGCACCTCTTGACAAAATTACCGATTAAAGGAAAGGATATCTCTTTGAGGTGATGGATACCTGCTCCACAAGATGGTGTTACATTACAATATAAACGTGTAGAGATGTCATCCACTTTTTGAAACCAGTTTCCGGTCAAAATGAGAACTTAAAAAAAGTGAAATCAATGCCGTAGCTTGAACTTATAGCGTTTTTTTTTGCGTGTGAAAATTATTTTATTATTTAACGTTTGAGTAAAGAAGTAATATTTAGCAACCGTTCAGAAACTGAGTGGCGCTATCTCTGACAGAATTGACGGACTAAATTCTACTCTGTGTAACGCATCAAGAACTGTTGCAGAGCTATTTCTGGTCGTAAACTATACAAGGGCGAGATTACCCAAAATGCCATGGTGGGTGACGTCATTGCATCGAAACAAAAACAATGGCGTACTTTAACCTTGGTCTAATTATTCTCCCTTGGAGACTTGTTAGTCCTGGGAGGAAAGAGATAGTCCAAGCTCCTACGATGCCAATTTGTGCCGGTGCTGACTGCCAGTTGACACTATACAACGTATAGTGCGTTTCCAGCCGCATTGTCCATTGGATTTAGGCAATGGAAAATGCGACTGGAAATACGCAACATTGTTGCATAGTTGGTAGCTTATTTAATATTTATGCATTCTAATAAAGTTCAAACGTTTCTAGCATTGTGTCGATTCATCCAGCAAAATCAACAGCCAATGAGATTCAAGAATTAACTAAAAATGGTGTAAACAGCGCCATGTCCACTGCCTTGCCGTTGCATCTCACGAAAAACTGTTTCTGGGTCTGCTGCTTAGCACTGCATGGACCGACCCTACCAAACTGTTTTTATCAAAGGTCCTCGAGTGACACCATCTCCGATGGCTTCAGAGGGTCGCAACTGTACTACAAACAATGCATTCCAAACCATCGCTCTCTGTAATCCTTCCGGCGCCTTGTAACGCCAACATGGCGCCAGCTAATTTCTTGTTCTCGTCTGAATGAGATTCCAATGGAGGCCAATCCCACAATCCATCACTCCTGCTGCTGTCAGCAAATCCGACATGGCCGCTACGCAATGGGCTTTTGGATCATTATTAACAAAAAGCCGCTGTAAATCTTAAAATTGATGCAAACATCAATTTCTAACAGTAAATAGCTATTGGAGTATTCATTTAAACATTTGCCACTAATGGGAAATATTTAGGAAACCGTTTTACAGTTTAGTTGAATCCGTGCGTGTGTTACCTTACTCGTTGGACCAGGGACGTAGCTACGGGAGGGAGGGGGGGGGGGGCGGAAACACCCACCCATTCTTCCAGTCGACAAATTCGTGAAAAGAATTAAACTGTCGTTGCACGTGAACTTGTTATTATTTGTTACACGGGAGGAAATAACCGAGTTGGCATTTCACCTCTGCTCACTTACTCCTTTCCCCATTCGGGAAATTCATCAAAGATATAAAACTTTTTTTGCACATGCACGTTATTATTTATTATACGGGAGGCAAAAAACGACTCAGTATTTCACCTTTGCTGATTGCCTCTTTCCCAGTCGACAAATTCGTATAGTTGAATTAATGTTTCGGTGCAGAAGAGAAAATTTCATACGGGAAATAAAAAGCGAGTCGTCTTCTCGCTTCGTTTCTTTTCTTCTTTCTGCATACTTTTTAACTTTTCTATGAATCGTCACTTCGTAACTTACCTTCGGCAGGGATTCGGTCTCCTCCACCTGATCTCGTATTGACACGAGTGCAATACGTGTCACCCTAGCTAAGAAAGTGGAGGCACTATTTGTTTATTGCGAAGTAATCCTTGGTGAATATACTTACGGCTGTAGGCTGGCTGAAATTGATTGTCTCTTCCCGAAACTAATTTTTAATAATCAAAACTATCATTGTGGAAACCCGTTTCCGTAAAAGAATTTGGTGCACACAAATTTCTGTTTAAAGCATCAAAGAGCGCAAAACTAAATACGGTAAATACAAATTTAATTCGTTTAGTTTTATTGCGATATGCTAATGACCTACAGTAAAAAAAATATATATACGATTTCTGAAATGCTGACACTCGACAAATACTAAAATAGGAATTAAAAATCTAACTTTTTAGCAGACGTACTACTTTCTATTTTGGTAGCTTACTTTTAGCCGAATCGTAATAGTTTTTAACTACCTCTTCGGATTTTTGTAGCTCTTTCACCGAGTCATTAAATTAAGTGTTAAAGACGCACTATCAGAATAAAGTCGTTAAAATATATACGGTCAACCATACGTATATTCATAGCAAAAGCAAAGCACCAGTGTATGGCACCACAGCAACTTGCGTTTATTAAAGAAGAGGTGCTTAGCTGTGTTTAGATTATTCAGTAAACTTTAATCGTGTTAGTGGTGTAAAATAGCGTAGAACGATTCGTAATTAAAACTTTTAATTAAAACTTAGTCCCACGTTTAAAACTTCGATGAGTTCAACGATGGAAATCTGAGGGAACTAACTGTTTAATGGAAATTACAAAACCATTTATGCCCTGTTATTCAAGCCGCCGAGTTTTCGTGATTCAAAGTATATATCAGAACAAATGTTAGTGTCACCAACTTTCACCTCCCAACCGCTGTCACTTCAGTTACCTTGCTGGAAAGTTAAATGGATGCATTCGGTACCGGAAACTTGGTGGCAGCCATTTTTTTCCTGATATCAATAGTTTTAATAGCAACAGTGTGTAGTTTCTTTTAATCTTTTGGTTTTTGCATTTAATCTGAATGACGATAAAAATAACTATTTTAATTTTGTTTGATTACTGTCTCTATTAATCGGAAAAGCATTAAACTACAGCGACACTACAATAAAATGGCTACGGTAAAAGCAGATTGGCAAGTTCAGGATGTCTGAAAATTCCAACCATCCTTTGATCCCTAGTGGCCAACAATATCCAATTTTTTGGAATTGGTCCTTCCTTCCTCCGCCCCCCCCCCCCCCAACCTGATAGTCTTCTACAGCCACCAGTCCACCTCCAATCTGTGCTTTGGCACTATTTTTACATGGGTGGGCGGGCAGCCAGGTAGTACTTAAATCGAACCAAACAGAAACACAAACACTGATTCACTTTTCACCAGCTGGACGTCTCTACATACGACATATTATTTTCGATTTTTGAGCTGAAGTCCCCCTCCCCCTTGCTCATTTTTGCCCTTTTGTTTCCCTGTCCTTTTGGTAGACGGAGTTATGAAGAAAATCCTTTAAAACAAAAGCAAAAACTTTTAAACAAAGGTATTTCAAAGGCTCTTCGAGGATCTGTAACACTGATTAGCAAAGGAGGCACGTCTCAAAAAAGGCCCAAAAAAGAAAAAGGTCTTCCAAAATGTGACGAGAGCCCCCGACCCTGTCTTTTTTCCTCTTCTGCGGGTTCATCTGTATGCAGCTTTGGATGAAATTAGTCCTGTTTTTGCATTACTAACAAATTCACGTCGATCATAACGATTCGTTCATTAACATTTTGCCCAATCGAATCCTCTGCATCCCTAGTGAAATTATACCTATAGAAAAAAAATACCGGACAGCATTGATACTCCAGTTTACTTTTCACCAGCTACATACCACATATTTTCGATTTTTTAGCTGTCTATTGAATATAAACTACCTTGAATTTAACCTGCGTGTTTATATGGAGCATCCGAGATTGTTTGACCATTTACGTAGAAATAAAGTTTGTAATAAAATTTGCGGTAAAAGTCGGCAAATCTTGGGTCATAGTCTTGGAGATTTTTTTGTTCTGCGCCCCCGTATGCTACGCCCCTGCGTCGGATGTAAGGTTCTCCATGGCGGCAGCCACAGCTTCAGAGCGGAAGTATCACAGCTGGAACGCCTCAGATCGTGAATCTGCTTATCCAGCAAGTTTAGTTTAGCCATGATTAGTCTCATCGTCCAAGATGGGATTGACTAACTACTTTCAAGGCCAGCTGAGGTAAAAACTGTATTCCTCTTTCACTAATACTACGAACACAGTTTGTCTCATATAGCCTTGCTTCGTGTCGTTACAGTTTGCCAATTTCATCAGAGATGACGCCACTTTGGTTTCCAACATTTTACTCAATACTATTAACTTAAATTAATAAATACTTTTCACGCGCAAGAAAAGGAAAGGACAAGTTAAGCTATGGAGCTTATTTCCCATTTTCGAGCTAAAAGAGGGTTTAATTTCCGAAAAAGAGGGTTAAATTTCTGAGCAAATTTATATTGCAGTTTAACTCCATCTAGCTTTTTGTTCTGTCTTAAGATTGTAACTACTCAGGGAATGGGCGAGAGGTTTCAAGTTCAAGAACTCAATTCCAATTCATTCCTTACTGTATAGCTAGGGGTCTATACACAGAGTAACACATATTAGGCATCAGCCAGAATTTATCCTTCTAACTGACCCTGTAGGCTACAGAGGTTCTGACCGTTCAGTCCGAACCCCAAACACCAATTCGCTCGAGCTCTCGATTCTGTCCCGTTTTATACCCACTCGGGCCGGGGCAGAACAATAGGCACTTGCCTGAGGCAACAGGCAAACAGGCTCAATCCGGTTCCGACTGGATTCGCAGCGGACCCGTGCTGACACCTGGTGGCTGGCAGCAGTCCAATTCCTGAGTCTGCAGTAATTGGAAGGCTGGCAGGCAGCCAAGATTGAGGCAAGCCGAACTACGAAGCGTAAGCTCCGTGAGTTGCGCGCTGCCGTTCATGTAAGCTGGTTACAAGATCTACACATTCAACAGAAACCATGAACAATAACTGGTAGACTGAACTGAAGTTCAGCCAATACCAAAACCAGTTCCGAAAACCAAAGTACTACTCTACAAGCTATCAGAAAACGATCATACTTGTCTGTTCTATTTCTAGTGATTGTGTGTTTATACCCTTTTTCCGTTCATGTACAAGGTGGTCCACAAAAAACTGACGACCCAAAGTTTTCTTAAGTCCAACTTTTCTAGTTAGCACTTCTCAGAACCAGGAGAGGACAGAAATCAAAGCTAATGAAACGGGAAGATTTCTGGCCTCTCCTGGTTCTGAGGGGTGCTAACTAGAAAAGTTGGACTTAGAAAATGATGGGTCGTCAGTTGTTTGTGAACCACCCTGTACAATTAATAAATTTCATTACACTTTTGAAAAAATTCTTCTCTTTTTGATGCAGATGAAGATACGTACGATGCCATAAGGCTAAACCACACGTACCCCGACACCGCTGAATTCATTCTGAGTAACATGACCCTTTCCGAGTTCCTTGTGCCACCAATACTCAAGACACACTGCACTTTTACCGAAGATGATGAAAGTAAGTATCTTATGCAGCACTCAGTATGAGGTGGGACTGAGTATGAGTTGACGTCAAACTTGAACAGTTGTTAACGTTAAGAATTAATTAACTCTACCAAAGAGCTGAATGTCAGATCCTAATGTGGTCTTTGGTTGCAGGTAGCCGTAAAAATTTGGAGGCTACCTCAAGTCTTCCTTGACCTGAAAGTGACAGTGCCTCCTAAAACCACCAAGCCGAGCTAAGCCAACTTTCTGGAGACAGTTTGGTTCCTTTAAAACACAGAAAACCGTGACGTATAGCAACAAATAGCATGCGTGAAGAGCCAAACTGTCACCAGATGCAAGAGTTGGCCGAGTGTAGCTTCACGGTTATAGCTTCACACTAAGGTTCAGTACATACCGTTCAGAACGCAGTTCTAAAGAACGAGTTTCTTTCTAAAAGACCTTATACCACGGCTGTGACGTCACATTAAATGAACGCCATGCTAAATTTCCATAGGTTAAACTCCGTTAACCGTAACCGGAAGTGAACGTCATCGCAAAAAGTGTGGGTCATCAAGATGCCCGACACTTTTGCCGATAACCCACACTTTTGACACTTCTGGATCACGTGACTGGGAATGCACACATACAGCGTCCAAAACGCAACGCAATCAAAACATACAAAAGGAAATACTTAACTTGCCAGTGTATCCCGAACGAAATCCTATCCCTACTAATTCACACATGTCTGGCGTTATCTAAGTTTATTCACTCCGTCTAATCCACCACCTCTCCCTCCACAACTAAAATGGAATGACCTTCATTCACATCGATATACTTATTACCGTACTTCTTGATACAATTTTCACAAACACAAAATAAATAACATAAAAACGTTGTAATTAAATACGTGTTAACTTGACGTCCCAACCATGGCGATAGCCGTGTATATATATATGATTGAAGTCCTCTCTCCAGCAAAACTAAAACTATTAATTTCTCCGTTTCTATTCAATATATTTCGACCAAACTTGGCCAAATAGCAGATAGCAACTTTTCCAAACTTTACACCAACTTTTATAAAATTCCGTGCAAGAGTAAACGTAGGAAGCCACACGTAAATTTGAAAACTGTTCACTTGTTGTTGTTGTTCTTGTTCTGGGCTGACACGGTTTCAGAAAAAACTACTGCACCTACCTAAAATCTGAAACATGATCTGAGCAAGAAATTTGCCTGGGCTCAACTTTACAGGGACAACTTTTTCAATTGGTCGATCCATTCCGGAGTTACGGGACCCTAAACGATCATTTTGGTTGTTTTTTTTACATTGATTTAACCATTGTATTTAGGGAACAATGCAAACTCCAGATCCATTGAATTGAATTGAATTTGAATTTATTAGAGTTTAAAGGCCTAGAAGCCATACACTCTCTCCTAAACTTACGAACTAGGCTTAAAACTAACATATTGCACTAGCGTGCCCAGGCAACGCGACATCGCAACGAATCACCCCAATTACCCAGATTCCTGATGCGTACCTGCCGGCGCTGGCCATGTCCACCCAACTCCCAACTACCAAATTAACTACGTGAACAACCGGGCCTAAAGCCACATATCAGCTAGAGAATATGGACAGCGGAGGAGCGGGTAACAGGATGAGGCCTCGACCTGGGCGAAGCGCCCGGTAGCCTTACAGAATGAGAGGACACTATACAATGAATTCCAATGAGCCACGGAATGTGGGGGGACACCCAGGACCTATCGCAAACGATCATCCGAACCTCTGAGAACAAAGCGACGCTGATCAGCCCAGAGAGGGCAGTCTAAAAGGAAATGACAAACGGTCTCGGGGCTCCTGCCCCAACCAGATCCATTCTTCGTGCATGCAACAATCAACTGCATGCATAAACCTTTATAGCACGACACCATAGCCGTAAAAAAGGAACACGGATTACAAACAAAAACGTCAAGTGTGCCGTAAAAAAAAGGAGTTAAGTGAATGAAGTTTCATTTTACTTGTTAAAATGTACACGGATGAAAATTGGTGATTTTTAATTGAAATAATCAAATGTACACTTCAGAAAATTGCATCTGTTTAAGTGTTGTTGTGCTTTACCAATCATATATTTTACGTAAAGCACAACAGCACTTAAACAGGACCAATTTTCTGAATTGTACATTTGATTATTTCAATTAAAATTCACCAACTTTTATCCGTGTTCATTTTAACAAGTAAAATGAAACTTCAATCATATAACCCCTTTTTTTACGGCACACTTGACGTTTTTGTTTGTAATAAATTCGTTGTTGGTGTTGGAGTGCTGCGCACCCGATGGACTTGCCCACTCTTGGGCCAATCATTGCAACCGTGGTATAATACTCGGTTGCCGTGACTTTCTCACCAATAACTGTTACATATTGTGTTTCTTCTTTTAATTCCATCTTTCCTTTCTTCAGCCTACGCATGCCTGGAAATCAGAATCGAACTAGTACATTTAGTTGTCTACCATCTGATGACGTCGTACGCACCTACATCGTTTATCGTCATTCTCTCCTGGATTTCCTTCTGGCTTCCGGTAGACATGGCGCCTGCGCGAGTTGCCCTCGGCCTCACTTCCTTGCTAACACTGGCTACCAGGCTGGACCAAGCGCAGAAAGATCTTCCTCCTGTTGCTTACGTGAAAGCCATCGACGTTTGGATGTTTGCTTGCATTTTCCTGGTATCTACATCCTTGTGCGAGTTTGCAGTTTCTCACTACAGGTGGCGGCTCAACAAGATGGCCGACGTCACACCAGAACCAACTAATGAAGTCAAAGCAACCCCAATGAACAAACTAGCCAAACCACGTCATAAGAGCAAATTCACAACCGTAATACAGGTACATGATAAAAACGTGTTATTTTATTTAACTCGAATTATTTAACTGGAATTGTTTAACTCGAATTATTTAGTTGCCGAAGCTTGCTCGTGGAGCATTCTCCTAAAACTAGACAGACAGGACAAAGTTTTAACGTCGAGAATAAACTTTCGCGAACAGGTGCAGCCACCATGTTTTTAAGTAGTTTGGAATGTGCTATGCGGATGCATTTGATTGAGGCGAACGTAGGTAGACAGCCGGTTAGACATATGCAAAATGTTGACCTTGACATTTGCCATTAAGGTCATCATGACATAAATTCCTAATTAGGTGTTGTGCGAGCGCACATAAATAGAGCGCACTAGTAATTATCGTACATCTAGCTATGACCCATAAAGTATCCGGCCTGATATACAACGATTTTAAGGGGGTCGACAACATGGCCGCCACGAAGCGACGTTGCCAAGGGTATTGCTAAGCGATGGAGGCATGTTCATCATTACAGCCAGCCGGTAAAACGTGGTTTTTGATTATAGGTGTCGACATCTATTGGCAGCTAGGGGCGGTTTTTTCAAAATAATAATTTAATTTTACGTAGATTTGCACGACCAATTTTTATTTCCTAAAAATTACTTTTTCATAATTCTTAAAGTAACCACTCTGCCACAGTTACACTATTTCCCTGCGCTTGGACTAAATAACGACTCGTTCGAGAATCCAGAAAGTGGTTCAAGGGAAGCAACTTTGGCATTCGTTCGACTGTAACTTTCACCCTCAGTTGACAAAAAGCGGCAACAGGACAAATCGATCGCATCAGTGGCGCTTTCGGCGGCCATGTTGTTCCTTTTCAGCCAAGATCCCGCACTGAACCCTGATCTAGCACGCATAGCATACATCAACCGTAAATCGAGTGCACAAACCAAATTTGCTTCCCATGCTATACGTTTTCATTATTCAGTGCTCCTGTTGCTGGTGTTAAAAAAGGATTCCGTGCAGTTCTGTTGGCAATCGAAACCAATAAATAAAATTGTATGGCTGCGTCTTATTTTCTTTATGTGCTCGCAGCTTTGTCATTTCAGTTATATCCACCACAGCTGCAAAAACATGTTTGCAGTAGATTATCAAATTATTTGTCGATAGGAAGTGGCCATCTTGTTTCTGAACCTATTTTGTTGCTACATGGCTGCATCTAGCAATAAACTAAGCAAAGACAAATGTAGTGCAAATTAGGTTCATCTTATAATTTCCATCATACATGACGGGTGAACAGGTAGTGAAATACTAAAATTGCTTTGCTTGTTTCATGCAGGTGCGCCCTTACATGGTAAAGAAAGAGTCGCCAGTGCCACCAGTACTGACAGTGCCGGTACTGCCTTCCAACAATGTAACCAAGGACGGGACAAATATGGACAGAATTTCACGGGTCTCATTTCCCTTATTCTTCGTATTTTTCAATATTATATATTGGTCCTACTACCTGACGTATTACTAAATTACACAAAAGTCCACTGTCAGCATCTTAGCAATTCGCGGTGTGGTCAACCACTTCGTATTTGTATTTTTATACGGGTCGTACGCCTGTAGCTTTTCAGCTGTGTACTGTTTTATTGCCAAAATGAGATCAGAGAGTTCAGTTGTGAGATTTAAGCACAAATAACCAACATGTTGACGTGCCTTTCTTTTTATATCTTTCCTTCCTTCTCAGACCGTGAACGGGTTTTTTTGTGACGTCACCAGCATCGTCATTATCAACAACGAACAAAAAATGTGATTCCCGTTATTTTGAGCCAGAAATTGAACCTTGCGAACATTTTGATTTTACGCATTATATAAAGTTTTTTAAAGCATCAGATTATCCTCCCCGCTCTGCTTCCACCCCCTCCCCCCCCCCCTTTCCCCAACCCCACTCAGAAACAGCGAGAAATAACCGCATGAAGAAACATTGTTTACAGGGACATACTGGCCGTATGGGCAAACGGGAGGTTTCCCGTGGAGCTTCTATGCTCCGAGTGGCTGTCGGGGGCTTATTGAAATTTTTTCATGATGAATGATTTTTACGAAATGCCACAAAAGACGGTCCTACGTTAACTATTTCCCGAGCCTATGGCCCTGCCAGTATACGCCCCTGATTGTTTAACGTTTTGTTTATTTTGTTGTATCTCGTTGTTATTTATAATACATTAACTGTTTTGTATCCCTTAGGGGAAACAGATAAATATTAAGTAGACAAACACCCGTTCGTGTTTGTTTATCTTCTCGCTGCAATCTCATTCTCTTCTGGAAAATCATAGTTAATAAATTTAGACACACGCTAGTGTGTCACTGTCAAGTTGGTGACATTACATACGCAGCAACAGGTATCTGTTTGTTAGAAGCTTAATCGTTTCAAAGTGCTACCCCGACAAGACCACGATTACAAATGCGACCCTAAAAAGCAGAACACAGAAAACGAGATAAAAAAAAATGTACCTTATATTTTTTGAGGTAGTGGCATACCCCAACGCCACAAGAGCTGATGACCCCGTGTGAGTACGGACCACACACAAAAAATCACCTTTCGAAAAAAAGATAGTAAATAATAATGGAACACAGATTCCATAATCCAAAACTGCATGATTAGGAACAAAAAGAAAATGGAAATTGAAATATTTCTAGTACTTAATGACTTTCTAGTTAGTACAAAGGTGTAAAAAACTACAATAAAAAGCACACTTATCACAAACAATAAGTTGTAACTGGCACACAATAAAAGACAGTAACTGCTACAATCAAACTAGAAGAGTTGTCAAAATTTAAAACTCAGAATGTTGCCCAAGCTTGCTAAGTGAGTAGGGATTCGATCTACTAATAAATTGGATGAAAAGCGAAAAAAATGCCTCGAAAAGTGAATAAATAAATAAATATAGGTGCAAACCTGTTTTCGTTGCCTTTTGGACTTAAATGTCAGAGTGCCTGAGCGGGAATTGCACCTACGACCTTTGAGACCAAAGGGCCGAACATCAACCGCTCAGCCTTACTGACACGGCCTCAAAGTTTACGGCCTAAAGTTTACTACCCAAGCAGGAACTACGTTCGCAGAACCTTTCCTTAACTCTCAGTTGTACACGATATTTAAAAAAAGGATTAATTTCTAACGTGGTAATCAGTCACTACAAGCGTGCAGAAAGTAAGCACCGTTTTTACGAAAATAATTAACGTTCAGTAGAGGGTCCAGACGCCGGGTTGGGGCAATATCTAGCTGTTGAACGAAAACTGGTCACGTTGCTTATTAGAAAACAAAAATGAAACCGTTTTCATGCAAGGTTTTTAAAACTAAACCTAACTCAAAACAGGAATGCAACACTAATAAGCTTTCCTATATGGTTTGAGACACCACACTGTTGCTGTAGTGTTTAGTTCATGTAAAACCTTACCGCTGTGTTCAATTTTTTTTTATACAGTTTTTACGTTTGAACATTGGGTGTGCCGTAATCGGTGTCTCCTTACGTTGCCTAATTGTTACGCTGCTAAATACTTCAATAGGGTAATTACGGAATAAGTTTTGGATGGTTTCTTTTTTCAAAGTCAAAAAAATTGACCTCCAAAACATCAACGTATCATATCATAGCACGCCATGTTGGAAGTAACGGATCCTGATGTGCTGCGATATAATGTTGAAGTGATGTGATGCATTAATCGTCTAATGCTGCGTTGAAGTTTGTCCGACGTTACGACTGATGTAAAATACCCGTTACTCTATGAACTGATAACGCTGTTCCATTTTTTTTTT
>JAHWFP010125696.1:0-14843 GCA_023313725.1 Lithobius niger | reverse complement strand
GGCACTTTGGGTATTTCATTAGGGTACATGGCTGGTTCGATTTTTACTGTTAAGAAAGACTATTGTACCAAATTTATGTTTTCTGCAAAATTTCTGCAAAAATTTGTTACTCCACTTAATGATTTCTACCCAGTGCTTTACAATAATAATTGCTCTGCCGATGCGAATACTGCAGTCACATCAAAATCGTGTTCAAAAGGCCCTGGTCGGTGTTAATACCCACATTTTAAGCTACACAAATTGAAAATCGGTTCAATGGTTCGATCTCTAGGTGGGAGCAAAAGTTTTAGCCCATTTGGCTTTCCGTGTCAAGAATATTGTAGTTACGTTAAAATAGCCTGCGAAAGGCCCTAGGCCTTGTCCATACCTACGTTTTAAGCTATAGAACTTGAAAATCGGTTCTGTGGTTCGATCTCCAGGTGAGGACAAAGAGTCCCACCAGCAACATTAATGATTTCTGCCCAGTGCTCTGCATTAATAATTGCTCTGCCCACGAGTACACTGCAGTCACAACAAAATCGGGTTCAAAAGGCCCTGGTCGGTGTTAATATCTACATTTTAAGCTATAGAACTTGAAAATCGGTTCTGTGGTTCGATCTCCAGGTGAGGACAAAGAGTTCCAACAGCAACATTAATGATTTCTGCCCAGTGCTCTGCAATAATAATTGCTCTGCCGACGAGTATACTGCAGTCACATCAAAATCGGGTTCAAAAGGCCCTGGTCGGTGTTAATACCTACATTTTACGCTATACAAATTGAAAATCGATTCATTGGTTCGATCTCTAGGTGAGAGCAAAAGTTTTAGCCCATTTGGCTTTCCGTGTCAAGAATATTGTAGTTACGTTAAAATAGCCTGCGAAAGGCCCTAGGCCTTGTCCAGACCTAAGTTTTAAGCTATAGAACTTGAAAATCGGTTCAGTGGTTCGGTCTCCAGGTGAGGGCAAAGAGTCCCAACAACAACAACAACAACAACAACAAGAAATGGCCATGCTGTGGACGCCGAACGGTTTGGTTGTTGTCATTAAAATTTGTAATGCGGTGAAATAGTTACGACATGACCCCAAATACCGAATTTCGTTGGTCTATGTCAATTCTGGGCGAGACTATAGGAGTTCAAAGTTTGACGTTTAACATGGAAGTTCATGCTGAGGCTTACACAAGGACCGCGGTAGCGGTCCTTGATAAGAAAGCAACGGTGTTTTAATTTGCCTTGTTTTTTAAAGTCCACTTGACTACCATTGAAGAAGGTGACGTACGGACAAAGTTGTTGCAATAGTCTTTCCAGCCTTCGCTGTACCAGGACTCTACTACATTATCGGCCAGATCTTGGATGGAAAATAGCACACGTGACTGGGGTGGGCAATATGGCATACCGAAAACGTCACTTACGCAATTGATTTGTTCGTTTACGCTTTCTGTTAACCGAGGGCGACACCGACCATATACGAACGTGTCGCTTTTTTTTTTTTTTGCAAGCGCATAGCTTAGAAATTAATGTGGCTGAATGACATCTTTAAAAACTATTTAAAAATACTTCTATAGACAATAAAAATATGCCACGAAAATTCACGTAATAATTAAAATTATTATTTTGAAACCCGTCACTAGCTGCCAACAGATGTCGCGTGTAACCGTACAAAGATGCTTCCTCGAACAACAGACCTGGAAGAAAGGAATCAGTCGTGAGGGCCATTTTGTCTACACCCCTAATATCGTTGTAGAGCGGGCCGGATAGTTTACTGGCCATGGCTGTACAGAAGACTAACACCTACAATAAAATAAAACAAAATTCACTCAGGGGCAACTTCCATACACAAACCGCTTGCTGCTTGACCTTGGCCCGTGTTGACCCAGCTAATGGATGGCTGTTTGTGTACGTATGTTGCCAGTCTGAGTGAATTTTGTTATATGTTATTGTGGGTTTTTATATTTTAATGCCAGGTTTTTAGTCTTCTGTACAGCCGTACCGGCTGAGAAGACTATTGCAACGACTTTGTCCGTCCGTCCGTCCGTCGCTTTTTTCAACTTCGCAACGGTACCAGAAATTAACGACCATTGTTTACAACGTTCGATTCAGTGTACAAAGTTAGTTAAAATAACATGGCAAATTAAAACATCGTTGCCTCCTTATAGCTAATAGACTTCTTCGACGTAACTAAATTAAATAATAACATTTCATCATCGAATTGAAATCCTAAAGATTTGTGTTAACGCAGCCGTAAAAACAAAAACACTTTAGCTTCGTTTAAGAGAGTCTTGTCGCATTGTTGCATGAATGAATAGGCTTACGATCGAACCAAATACTGCATTAGGCCTATCTGCTACTTACGAAACTTAAACTGCCGTTAAAAAAATTAGGCCTAAAAAATGAAAATTAGATCTAAAATCACGTTACCATGGCAACGTCAATAGTTGCTACGAGTCGCTGCTGCAGCGTTTCTCCTGTCCCTTCCCTACTACCACTGATCTTTATTAGGCTACGTTGCTCATTACGTTGTAACACTGTAACTGTGTGCGCGGAGGCATACCGTGGCGCAAAAATGAATAGGCTTACTGTATGCAATCCAAATCTCCGTTAGTTGCTACTTACGAAATTAAACTTATAAATTAGGCCTAAACGCTGACAGTTATGCCTAAAACGTAAAATAAGCTTGAAAGCTAACACATTTGTAACGGGCAATTCTGATGGTTACTGTTTTTAGAATATATAATAGAGATAGCTTTTGTAGTGCATGATAGAGGTGTGCGTCTCATCATTGGAAGCGGAGGAACTGTGCAGAAGACCAATGCGACTAGATAGTCGCTGTAGCCCCTTGTTTTCAACTTCGCAACGGTACCAGATTTTGACGACCATTGTTTACAACGTTAGATTCAGTGTGAAAAGTTAGGTAAATAACACGGCAAATTAAAACATCGTTACTTCTTTATAGCTAATAGACTTCTTCGACGTACTAAATTAAATAATAACGTTTGATTGTCGAATTGAAATCTTAAGATAACACGCAATAAAAACAAATGGGTTTTAGTTTCGTTTAAAATAGTCTCGTCCCATTTGTTGCATGAATGAATAGGCTAACCGTAGAACCAAATTCTCCATTAGGCCTATCTGCTGCTTACGAAATTAAAACTGCATTAAAAAAAATAGGCCTAAAAATGAAAATTAGGCCTAAAATCATGTTACCATGGCAACGTCAAGTTGCAATGAGTCGCTGTTGGCGTCATCAACAGCGTATCTCTCGTCACTTCCCTACTGCCACTGATCTATATAGGCTACATTGCGCGCTACGTTGTAACACTAAAACTGTATGCCTGAAGGCGCACCGTGTTGCAAAAATGAATAAGCTTACTATACAATTCAGATCTCCGTTAGCTGCTACTTACGAAATTAAAACTGCTGGTTAAAATTAGCCCTAAAAGCTGATAATTGCACCTAAAATGTAAAATAGGCCTAAAAGCTAACACATTTATAACCGGCAATTGTGATGGCTATGCTTTTAGATTAGTATAATGGAGATAGCTGTTGTAGTGCGTGATAGAGGTGTGCACCACAACATTGGAAGTGGAGGAACTGTACAGAAGACCGGTGCGACTAGGCAGTCACTGTAGCCGCTTGTTTTTTTTTTATAGTTTTGTTTTTGGTAGTCCGAGTACGAGCGAGTGTGCCTAAAAAAACGTATTTTTAATTAAGTGAAGGCAGTGTTTGGCAGAATTTTCTTATTGTTTCGTATTCGTATAACTTGCACTTCAACTATTTTACAAAGATGAGACGTAGGCTAAGGTGCAATACTACCATCGACACTCCAGCGTCAGGCCCTACGAATCCTTCTTTATGCCCCTTCTGGCCTATTTACTCAAATATAGGCCTAATCACGCAAAGATACTCCAAATTTCTCAAATATGGACCAAATCATGCAGAGAGAGCCTAATTACTCAAATGTAGGCCAATAATCATGCAAAGAGAGGCCTGAGTGCTCTAATGCAGGTCTAATCACGCAAAGAGACACCTAATTATTCAAACGTAGGCCTAATCACAAACGTAGGCCGGTTCTGCCAAAATTTGATTAGTGTCTTAATTTTCGGCGTAACGGGAATTTTCAAGTTTCAAGTGGTTGGGGCTGGAGGCTATTTTTCTTGAAGGTAGTTTTGCTTGTTTTCTGCAGTTTGTGGCTTTGGGTGTTCATGGACGTTTTGAGCTTTGTGGCTTTTTATTTTTTTTATTTCTATTTCCCGTTCGCCAAAACATTTTTTTCAAATTGCCCACCTCGCTCGTTACGACAAAGCATCATGTATAACGTCAGAAACTGCAATTAATCAGAAGTCTTCCCAAGTAGGAATGCTTCTTTAACTTCTATAAAGTCATACTTTTGAAGAATACTTTGTTTCGGCGAAACGGGAATCCCCCTTTCGCCAAATTTAAGCAGGGCCTAAGTTTTCGGTGATTTGGAACAAACTTTCGTTGAAACGGGTTCGGCAAAACGAGAATCAACCAGCCATCATCCTTAAGGTGTGTGGGGGGGGGGGGACATAATCCAAATATCACCATAGGTTAGACAGTTAACTAGATAGCACATCTTAACTCAACCAAGCCAACGTGGGCACTGGCGGTAGTAGCGGTTACTAATATACCTCTGTAGGTGTTGCGCCCCAAAACATTAGCAAAGGCGTTAGTAGCCCCAACTACCGCTAGGGCCCCGCGTATCCTTGGAAGAGGTACCGTGCGATATTAGTTAAGACGGTAGCCTTTACTGCAAGGTTCGATCTCAACCTCCCATGTTAAAGCGACATTTTGACGCTTAATGTCTCCGCCGTCTGTGAATATTTTTCGATTAAATATAGTATGTAAGCCTTGTTGTACTTGGTCAACAAACATACCAAAAGTCATTAAAATCAGCCAAAGCAAATTAGAGATATGCACCTGAGCCGAAACCATGAAATTAGTAGTATTCGGCTTGTCGTTCTTGTTGGCACGGCACGTTTCTGCTATACTCTCTCTACAGATCAAACTATTTGTGCTAAAAAGCTGGTTCTTAGCTCATTTTACAGGCATTGCTCTGTAGATGTGCCCTTTCCATAAGGCTTTTTTAATTGGTTAAGTGGTTCAGGGGTTAGGGAACTCCAGACCAGATTGATTGTTTAACATTGTTATTTGTTATCTTACATTATAAACCAAAGTCTCATAGCAGAAATGAAGCAACAGCAACGACCCTCGAAGGGGAACAATGAAAACGTGCGAGTGTGTCAATTCTTTGGCTTGAAGTTGAAACTGGTACGTTGTTGCCCTGAAAAAAAGTTGAAATTGGCACATTGTTACCTCGACTAACAATTGGCTCTAACAATTATCCTTCTAACTAAACACCGTGGTAATCTCAAGGGCAAGTATTAATGAAGTCATGCACACTTCTTTTTCACACGGTACGCATCGCTTAAGCCACAGCGAAAGACTGACAGTGGGGGGGGGGGGGGAACAAAATGAGGTGTTACCATTAAGCATATGATTACGCATTAACTGAACCTAGAAGAAAACAAACAACCAAGCACGGGACCCGGGAGCCGGATACGTGTTCAACTACGTAAAGCAAAGAGGAGAAAGGTAAGGAAACCAAGAGGAGAGGGAGAGGACGGGATAAAAGGAGGAAGGGAGAGGGGAGGGAGAGGATTGGTGGAAAGGGGAAGTGTTACACAAGCAAAAATCGACTGTTGCAGTGAACGATCAGGCAGCACCGAGCAAATACTGGGAAACAACCACGGGTCAAACAAATTCCCGGGCGAAGCCGGGTACGATGCTAGTTATACATTAATCATATCAAAAACCAGAATTGGTAAAAGGGGTCGCTAAGTCCCGAATGGTTCGACCCTTCAAAGGAGTGATATCAACACACCAAAACATTCGTCAACTTAATCGCACCGAATAATACTTTGGACGTTAAATGAACACTTGAACATTGCTACCGAAACTAGCAATGTTCTAGTTTACATTTGACCTTCGAATTATTAAGCGGTGCGATTAACTTGGTGAATGTTTTGGTGTGTTGATATCACTCCTTTGAAGGGCCGAACCATTCGGAACTTGGCGACCCCTTTTACCAGTTCTAGTTTTTGATATAAGATACTGACGCTATGGCGTCGCGCTACAATGGTTTACAACCTCGACAATTGAATTGATGTGATGTTTGTTGTGTTGTTTGTTGCCTAACTTGGCGCGACACAATAACGTGTTTATAGATATGCGACTATCGGTTTTGTTGAACGTCTTTGTGTTTACATCTTATTCTTGTGTGGCTTTTATTTGCTCCAGAGCACACAAGGAGTGATTTATGCAATGAAAATAAAAAAAAAACATATAGGATTAAAATCAAGGAATATATTTTCCTTTCAGTCAGCTATAATGTATACATGTTTGTCTCACGACAATTTAAAATTGGCCTTCTGAGTTCATGGCACAGTTAACTTAAATCCACCCAAAACCAAAACTGGTAGAAAAACCCGCCAAGTTTCCAAAAACGATCTGCCTTTGAAGGTAGTGATATCATTCCACCAGGGAAAGGCCGCCAAGGTTAATCCTATTAGCCAAGTTAATCGCGCCTACTAATAGTTCGAAAGTTAAATGAAAACTAGAAGATTGCTACTAGCGGTAGCAATCTTCAAGTTTTCATTTAAC
Organism: Lithobius niger; assembly: GCA_023313725.1. Lineage (NCBI taxonomy): Eukaryota > Metazoa > Arthropoda > Chilopoda > Lithobiomorpha > Lithobiidae > Lithobius > Lithobius niger. The sequence goes on along the minus strand of JAHWFP010125696.1, from coordinate 8,184 downwards.
GTCCAAAATATTATTCGGCGCGATTAACTTGGCTAACTAGCGTGTGTCTAGATAAACCAAAGTCTCACAGCAGAAACGAAGCAACCGCAACGACCTCCGAAAGGGGAACAATGAAAACGTGCGAGTGTGTCCATTGTTTGGCTTTAATTTGAAACTGGTACGTTGTTGCCTTTGAAAAGAAGTTGAAATTGGCACATTTATTTATCTAGACACACGCTAGTGTGTCGCGCCAAGTTAGGCAACAATCATGACTACAAACATCACATCCATTCAATTGTCAAGGTTGTAAACCATTGTAGCGCGGCGCCATGGCGTCAGTGTCTTATATCTTGAAGCATAGTTGGGCACATTTCAGGTACTTGAGGAAAAATAATACTGCGGTACAAAAGCTTAAATTGTGTTGAAATCAAGAGCAATGACCCACCTGACAAAAATTAACTCGTGTAGGAATGCCAGCTAAGCTGCTTTCAATGCAAAATCTGCCCCTCAATAACGTTGAAAATGTGTAACTAGCTAGCTAGTAGCCTAGCTAGGTAGCTAATTCTAGTCCGCTCACCCCCATGTTAACTTCCATAGGGTGATTACTCATCGATACCGAGATAACGGAAAGGCTTCCAGCTATGAAATTGGACAAATGGCTGCAGTACGATACGAATTGCGTACCTTTTATGGTTTGGAGCCTAGGGGTGTAACGAGGATGGCGTGGAATGGTGCGTAAGTACAAAAATATTGTTATAACCATTGTTATTATTGTCGGCATCGTCTGTCATTGGACAGCAAAAAGTTCGGACAATGACAACATGTATACTGGCGTGCGTGACTAGACAAACCCTAGTGTACCACCATAAATCTAAACAACGCTGCCAAAGAAATTGTATACACGTCCAATTCACGAAAAATAAACCAACTCTAAAAACAAAGCAAAATAAACAAAGCCAAAAACTAGTAAGGAGGCCACCAAGTTGAGAATGGTTCGGCCCTTCAAAGGAGTGATATCAACACACCAAACTAACGAAATAAAACAAATTACAACAAAATTAAAACAAAACCAAAAACCTATACATAGGTGACCAAGTTGAGAATGGTTCGGCCTATAGGTAAAAGGTAGTATACAAATTGTTGAAAACCAATTTCTTGTTGACGTGCCACTTTATTATAATAATAATATAAGTTTGTTGCAAATGCAACCGGAATGGCAAGGACCAAGTGGCCACTGACTGCCATCCGATGTTAAAACAAAAAATTATAAATTACAAAAGTTAGAGCATTTACTAGGAAACAGGCTTTGGGCCTATTGTAGGCGGAGCGAAGAAAAATTTATTTTAAATTTGTATTTCCTCTCATTATAATGGCTGTGCCATGTTTGCTAATGGTCCTTAAAAAGCTCGGGGCAATATTCATTCGGCTACAGTTGGGCTGAAGCTTTTTGCTGGTTTTTTTACATTTTAGCTAGGCTACGTTTCATATTAATTTTAAGATACTTTCGTTTGCACCCATATTTAGTATCCGTTTCGTTATTTTCAGCCTCTTTGCGCCGTCGCCGCCGTTGTAAAATACAACGTTAGCCGCCGTGGTTAAGCTGGCAAAGAACGTGCCGCCGTAGTTAAGCTAGCAAAGAACGTGCCGCCGTCAATAATGCTTACATTGTTTATATTTATTGCAGAGTATATTTCCTAGATTTAAAATATTAACAATAAAGCATTTAATTGCAAGCTAAACAATCACCAGTAACGATAGTACTTCACAACAATCAAAAGATTCGAAACATCCGCGGCTCTCTACGCTGCCTTCTACGACAATGTTGAAGCGCACACCTCTGGTACGTACTGCAACGCCAAACGCTAATTATTTTTTTTTAATTGGAATTATTATAATTGTTGATCAGCCGGTGTTAGCTTGGCTGTGAACATAGAATTTAAACAATTCTAAATCCTAATTTTAAACCAAATTGTTAGTCCCGTTTTAGTTTCGTAAGCGACAACAGTAGAGAAATTAGGCCTATTGGGTTCGATGTTAGGCCTATTTATTCTGGCAACACGGGATGGAGAGTGTAGTTTCCATAGCAATCTAGGAATCTTGAAATTACAATACGAAGCCAAATTATTGTTCTGTGTTGTGATATAAATACGTAGTCTGCTGTGTCTGTCGTATTCTATGAACGGTTTCCACCTGCAGCGGCGATTTGATGTTTCAAATTTGAGATTCCCGTTGATAGCGTCAACGCCACTTTGGTTGCCATGTTGGCTGAATTCCTGCAAGCATTCTTTTTTACATGAAACGAATGTGAGTCGTTAACGAATCCTTCTGGTTTGTTTCCCATTTGCTTGTCTTCCTCTAGTGGTTAAAGTGTTATAATCAAATGTTATTATTTCGTTGAGTTATGTCAAAAAAGATTGTTAGCTGTAAGGAAGCTACCATGATTTATTTTGGCTTTTTTTTAAAGTTCACTTAATTACCAACAGCACAGTGTATGCTTCGTCGTAATTCCTTAACTATTCACGATTCCAAATTTACAATGGTGAGTGTTAGAAATAAATTCGAAAATTTGTTATTTCTCCCGTAATAATTGTTCGATTTACGTCAAATTTTGGCTCAGCAATACTGTTTGTGGTATCAAGCGTTGTACCAAATTTCATTCCAATCCGATCTTTCGTTTGGGCTCCACCCAGACTAAAAATGTGCAACCAACAGACCAACGGATCAACCAACCAACATTTTGCAATTTGGTGTCCGTTATAGGCTACGCTTCGCTCGCTTCGCTCGCTCGCTCCGCCAAAAAGTTTGAAACGAAGACGATGGCTCGGCTGCAGAGGAAAGGTTGATGGTATTGGGTTGGGGTCACGAATGCCTTACCACCAAGGTTAGACCTACCAGGGACACAGTGGTCCCCGATGGCATCGCCAAACGTGTGGGACAAGTGGGGGAAAGAGCCGGGTGTAATTGTCAACATTTCTTTAAAAATAATAATAAATAATGCAAATAAAATAACCGTAGGGTAAAGCTTGGCCAAAGCCAATTGTCAATATTAATAAAGATAAAAAAAAATAAAGTGAAGTAAAAAACATGTTATGAAATTGTAACCGTATTAACACACAGCATAAGTAAAACATGATGGTTTAAAACAAAAGATATAGAACAAGCGGGTATTAGAAATAAAATGCGCACCGAGCAGAGTTGCAGCGCATACCGAGGGCCAAGCTCGACAAAACCCTGAGAGGTCTACCCTCCTGACCAATCTCCTAAAGCTGGCCAGAAAGGTGCCATGACAACTTCCCACGGCAAATGATTCCAAGGATCCACAACACGATTACAAAAGAAAAATGTACGGGTTTCAGTCCTAGAGCGATCGACCACCAGCTTCAGTGGATGGCCTCTAGTCCTCTCACAACCACGAATAAAAAAAAAACTGCCGGGCATCAACATCAAACAAGTTATTTAAAAGCCCGTATGTGAGTGAGAGGTCGGCGATTAACCTGCGATTTTCAAGTGTTGTTAGATTCAGATGCTTAAGACGCTCATTGTATGTTTTGTGGTAAAGGCCTGGGAGCAATTTCGTAAGACGCTGGACAGATTCGATCAACACAATATCCTTGATCAGGTAGGGTTACCAGACTGGCGAGGCATATTCCAACAGGGGCCTTACATAAGTCTTAAAAGCACGGACAAGAACTGTAACATCATGTGATTTAAAACACCGTCGAATCAGTATCGCTCGGGTAAGAGCAGCTTTCGCGATTACGTTAATGTGTGTGTGGAGCTCTTCATATCACCAGTCAAGGAAACCCCAAGTTCCCTATAAAAACATTCGTTTTCAAGGGTACAATTCTGTGGCGTTTTGACAAAAGGGCATAAGTCCATTTTTGGAACAAAATGAGGTATGTTAGACTGAGCTCCGTTTGTCAAATTAGATTGACTGCTTGCGGACTTACCTCCAACGGACATATACTAAATAAGCTACAAAATGCTGCGGTGGACTAACCTCTCTTTGTCAAAGCAAAGAGAGTGTATAGACAAACCATTTCTGGACTAACCTCAACAATGTCAAAAATGGACTTATGCCCTTTTGTCAAAACGCCACAGAATTACCTATGGAATAACTGAAATTCTTATTATTTCTACCGAGGTGCAGAGTCTTGCATTTAGTAGCTGAGATAGGTAGTTGCCATTCCTCAGACCATTTCTCAATGTGGGCAATGGCTGCGCAAGTGCGCATAGAACATGATGGTTACATGATGATTACATATCTGCACGGTAGTGGAGTTGAGTCTAACACACAATTTAAAAAAAAGGACTGATATCATATCAAAAACCAAAACTGGTAAAAGGGGCCGCCAAGTTCCGAATGGTTCGGCCCTTTAAAGGAGTGATATCAACACACCAAAACATTCGCCAACTTAATCGCACCGAATAATACTTTGGCCGTTAAATGAAAACTTGAACATTGCTACCGAAAGTATCATTGTTCTAGTTTTCATTTAACATTTGAACTATTAAGCGATGCGATTAACTTGGTGAATATTTTGGTGCGTTGATATCACTCCTTTGAAGGGCCGAACCATTCGGAACTTGGCGGCCCCTTTTACCAGTTTTGGTTTTTGATATGATTTTATTTTACACTTAGCGGAGCTGTAGCCTGCATGCTATGCCCCCCTCTATTGTAAAGCACATTGTTGCCTCGACTAACAATTTGCTCTGCGCGGTCATCGCAAAGGCATGTCTTATATGACGTCATGTACGAAGAACAGTTATTTTTCACACGGTACGGATTGCTCAAGCTAAAACGATAAACTGGGAGAGGGGAGGGGCCCGAATGGGGAACGCACGTTTGTGGGACAGCTTATGTTAGCTTCACTATTTCATTGAGAAGGTGGAGGATACAAAAATTATCTTTCTAACCAAACACCGTGGTAATCTCAGCGGCAAGCCTTAAATGACGTCATCCACAGTTATTTTTCACAGGGTACGCATAGCTTAAGCCTGGGAATTGTGGACGGGGGGAGTGAACTGTTACCATTAAGCATACGATAACGCATTAAATGAATCTAAAAGAGAATTTCTGGGGGATTGTTCAGAATATCAATTTACCCAAAACCTCGCAAAAGGGGGAGGGGCAGTATTAATTCAAATAACCATCCAAATTCAACTACGTGTAGCAAAAAAGGAGGAAGGAAGGGAAACGGAGAGGAGAGGGAGAAGATGGGATAAAGGGGTGATGGAAGAAAATTGGCGGAAAGGGGGGGAGTGTTACGGGAAGAAACATTGACTGTTGCTGTTTACGATCAGGCAGCACCGAGCAAATACTGAGAAACAACCAGCCACAGGCCAAACAAATCCCCGAGCGAAGCCGGGTACGACTGCTAGTTATAATAGAACATAATAGAATATTATAATAGATCATATTGTTATGATGCAACAATACCAATCAGCAAACGCCAGCTGCAAAACGTAGACTGAATATTAAGGGGTATCTACTAATATATCTACTATATTAATACCGTAAGCGTTCAAGAATCAGCAGCAGCAACAATTAAATTTTATCGTTACAATTAAAAGTAACGTTTTTTTCATTCTTCGTGCACGTGTGATGTCTTTGCTACGGTGCTTAACAATTCTTGGTGCACGTGTTCTTGGTGTTGGGGCAAAGACGCGGGTTGATGTGTAGAGGCGGGGGGGGGGGGGGGCAGGAGAAATTGAGTGCGCCAGTTACTTTCCTAAGACGACAAGACACCGGAAAAAGCTAAGTTCGGAAAATTCCATCATCGTGCACGTGCAGCATGCACGGGTCCAGCTAGTAATACTCATTCCGGCAAAAGCAACGAAGCGAGTGAAAATTAATTACTGTAAAAGCACGTGCAGCAATCGCTTTAAAGTTGACTACAATTGCGATGCACGTCGCGAATCATTGCTACCTTGCAAACAATGCTTGGTCGCGTGATTGTGGCGTTGTGGGTGGGCTATAGGTTTTGACTATTGGGTTTCGTCGTTTAACCGAAAAAAAACAAAAACTAATCCGTGTTTCAGCCAAGAGCGTACAACTTTAAACAAAACGACGAATAGTTGTTAACTCGAAATTGACAGCCTGATACGATGGAAAGGCGCATTTCTTTCGTAGATGGAGGCTTCGACAGCGAAGTTGAATTGTTTTAAGATATAAGATGTAAGATATAAGAAGGTTTGCCGCAGAAGCAACAGGTCTGGCAAGGATCCAAGGATCACTTACTGCCAGCCTTGACTATAAAAAAATAAATAAAAATGAATAAAAAACACGACTGGATATGGAAGGGCCACAAAGTGGTCACTAAGACCAGCCCCACTAGTTAAAATTGTAATGTGTAAAAGATAAAAGATGATCGTTTATAGCTGATAGCTTTGCTTTAAATGATGCCACATTACACGCCATAACCACATGCTCAGGAAGGGAGTTCCAAACCTTCACCACCCGAAATGAGAAAAACTGGCCACGACAAGTCCGAGAGAAAGTCCGTGCAACCAGTTTCAATGGATGCCCCCTAGTAATACTGTCAGTACGCAGTGTGAAAAAGTACCCAAAGTTAAAATCGATTTTGTTGTGAAGCAACAAGTAAGTTAAAGTAAGATCATGCTTTAACCTACGTAACTCCAAAGTATCTGCCCCCAACAGTCGCAGTCGATTCTTGTAACAACAGTTCGAGAGGTCCTGTAACCTCTTTGTACAAGAACGCTGCACAGATTCAACCAGGTTAATATCCTTAATTAGGTTTGGTGACCAGACCTGTGAGGCGTACTCCAATATTGGTCTCACAAAGACGCAGAACGCCCAAAAAAGCGTCCTGCGATCACCAGACAAGAAACACCGTCGGACAATGGCCATTCTTTGCCTATAGCAGATTTAACGATGTGTGCCCAATGGGTTGACCACTTGAGGTCACCACTAAACCATACACCATACACCACATATCAACTCATGTTTAAGGTTGCAACCTGCAACCACATAATCCTTAAATTGGTTTGATGATCCAACATGGAAAACCTTACATTTATTGCCTGCAAGTCCAAGCTGCCATTTGACCAACACTCCAATGTAGAGAGAGCCTCGGACAAATCCTCATGATCTGCTGAGTCAATAATTTGCCGATACAATTTAATATCATCGGCAAACTTTGGCATCTTAGTGTCATTACTAATGATCTGCAGATCAGAAACATACAGGGAAAAGAGTAATGGGCCCAAGACTGACCCCTGCGGCACCCCACTGGTTACTACTCTAGCAGATGAAACTGTCTCGCCCACTCGCACGACTTGGGTTCTATTGGTGAGAAAATTTTTTATCCATTTCAGAAGGACCCCCCCAATACCCAATTTGGACAATTTAAAGCATAGTTTACGGTGAGACACCGAGTCAAACGCTTTAGCATAGTCAGTAAGTATGATGTCAGTTGGTGCCCCGGCGTCGTAATGCATCGTCTAATCATCGAGGCAAGCAAGTAACTGCAAGGTGGTCGATCTGCCAGTGCGAAAGCCAAATTGATTACCGTCTAGGATATTTTCCTTGGCGAGGTAAGACATAATTTCGTCACGTAAAATTCTCTCGAGTAATTTGCAGGAAACACAGGTAAGCGAGATGGGCCTGTAGTTCCCTGGCACGGCTGCATTGCCTTTTTTAAAAATAGGAACAACAATGGCTGTCCTCCACATCTCCGGCAATTCTCCAGAAGCTAATGATCTGTTGAAAATATGTAAGAGAGGGTAAAGTAACTCTCCAGCTATTTGTTTATATAGGAAAGCCGAGAAACCATCTGGACCCACAGCCTTACTATTTTTGATCCGGGAGAGAGCTGAGACTATCACACTAACATCAATAGTGACACTACAAAGTTTAGGAACAGCAGCATCAGGAGTTGCTGGCAAAATGCCATTGTCTTTGGTGAAGTTTGTGGCAAATGTTGCATTTAGCAAATCTGCTTTAGTCAAATCATCTGTCAATAAGATGCTATCTTTATACAGCGGGGAGAGTTTACGAGATGCATCGGTTTTCTCTCTGAGATATCTAAACAGTGATGAAGGATTTCTCTCGGCGATAATTCGTTGTTACCTTTGAATTTCAAGTTTATTTAGGGAATCTAGAATAAGCTTGCAATGGGATTTGTAAGAGAAATTATTGGCTGTGCATCTGTCTGCTCTGTATTTCCGCCAGAGTCGCAGTTT
>JAHWFP010125692.1:0-16545 GCA_023313725.1 Lithobius niger | reverse complement strand
AGACTTGTTAGATTTTTTTTGTATGGTTGGATTATGGCATAAATGCGGAATCCAGTATTCCGACCTTGCATTTCGTCGAAACTCGAAACAGAATCGTGGTGACAGGTGTTCCTCCCGTTGAACACGTTGACTCGTTATGGCCGCGGCGTCTAGCACCCGCCATTGCTCTGATCGTTTTCCGCCATGAGCGAAGAAGACGTCTTCCCATCATGGATGAAGACGTTACTTTGACTGCTGCCGAACGGTTCCAAATTGGTCCGAGACAGACGGATGGGTTTCGAGTGAATTGTTTGCAGGTGTCGACTTGTAGAGTATGACGTTTTAGGGGTGGGGGTGGGGCGGGGTGGGAGGGAGAGGCAGGGGGGGGGGTGGGCTATAGAAACCAAAGTGCCTTAGTTGGTTTTATATGGTTGCATGGTGGTGCCTTCCTCTTTTAATGAGGGTTTTATGGCATAAAACGAGGACGTTAAAACGACGAGTATCAATTGCTTGTCGATTGCCGGGTGACTTGTGCTATCCTAACCCACATCTCACCCCTAAAACCTTCCCGAATCGTTTGCTGGCAAGTGTTCTTTACCTGAAGAAATGGCAACATTAAAAGGTTTTTCCAGACCCTCACGGGCTGTAAAGATAACACCCGGGAAAATCTTGCGAATGGGACGAATCCTACTTACTACCCCCATCCCTTTTCGGTCTTTCCCCCCATTCCCCCTATTACCCCGCATTAGCCAAGTCGTTGGTCGTGATCCAATTGCGTGTGCCGCTTTTCCTTAAATGCCTCCTTTTATTGAATAGAAAGTGAAAGTTTCTGGAGCCTTTGACATCTTCGCGCACGTCCCTCTTCCTCTTTCCCTCAGGGCAAACCTTCCTTTTGTCTCCCCTGTTTTTTAGTGCCCTCTCGCGCTGATTACCCTCAGACTGTGTCCCCTTGTGTCCGTGGCGACTTCGGCCAACGGGTGGTGTGGCCGAAGGGGGAAAAAGAAGAGAATTGGACCAGCTAGCGGCGTCACTTTGACAAGGAATCACTCCAATTCCAGAGCAAAGTCTCACTGTTTACAAAAGGCAAGGAGGGTGGTTTATGGGTCTTAGCCAATCTTTGCCCCCGCAGGGCAGTTAAGTTGTAACCCTCAACAAAACAACTAGTCCAACTTTTTTTTCCCCTTTCTTCTTCTCTTCTCGAAGTTGTGTAACAAACGTGGCCGGTAAAGTGGTTGCTTTTAAGAGTTTAGCGCGGACTAGTTTGTCTTTAAAACTAACATTAACATGTAAACAAAATGGGAAGAAAGAATATGTTTATACACAGGTTTTCAGGTGAAACGTTTTCTGAACTTTGATTTTTTTTTAAAGCTTAAAGTGGGACTTTTTTTTATTAGATCTCAACGAAAATACAATGAAACAATAATCAGTTTTTAGGAATAAAACACACTTCAATTTACTGCAAGTTTGGAAATAAAAATTAGACAAGATAACCATACTTTGTATTATATAATGTTGCTTTTTACGGTTTCATTTGTTCATCTGGATTTTATTTGTTACTTGGGCCTATCCTACACCACCCGTGTCCAACACGTTTGGCGATGCCATCGGGGGCTGTAGAGTCCCTGGCAGGTCTAACCTTGGTGGTAAGGCATTCGTGTCCGAATCCCTACCTAATCCCCTCACCTTCCCTTGGCCAATCTGTATCATTATTTATGATAGTCTTCTGTTTTTTAATTGAGGCTGGCTGTTAGCGACCTTAGGGTCCTTGTCAGACTTGTTGCTATCGTACAAATTATTATTATTATATAAAAAATATTTTTGAAACCCTTTTCGACCATGTTACGTAAAAGGGGGAAGAGATGCAGAATAACAGCTTGATACAACAGGCGGGGAGCAATGTCGAACACAGAGCAACATTTTTTTGCTACTTATTTTTTATAATATTGTTTTATAGCATAAAATTTTTTACTGAATTACTTCCCTCTCCGTTGGTGAAGGAGAAGGTTTACAGAGTGTGACAAGGGAAATGCGCGGATGGTTAAAAAAGAAAAGAAAATGCATGATATCATTCATGAACGGTCCTTTGTAAGATGGGCTTTTGTATTAGAACGGAAAAGAAACCACTGCAATAACAATTAGTGTCTCTTATACGTAAAAAAGTGTAAGTAATGTCTGTAGAGTTTAGGACAATAAATGACAAGGTAAAGGTACATAAAAGTTTGGACAGACAGTTTAGCATTGATGACGACTGGCTTACGACAGCACAATTTAGGCTACACCAACCTGAGGGGGAAAAATCCATTGACCAGGCTAAGGCTCGAACACAGCTCCTTCTTTACTAGGCGATGAACTTTGTTGATTCCTTAGTGCATTTTCCCTGTTATTCACAAGTTTACCGATTGGAGGAAAAGGCTGTCGTTCGTAATGGAAAGTATTGGCATGTCCTACTAGTGTGGGTAATGGGGGGGGGGGGGATTGAAGAAAAATGGCACGTTGACAGCTAGGCCATTAGCGCCAACCTCAGTCACAGTGCAGTGGTCCGGGTTGGCACTGCGCTACATATTATACAGAGATGTTAGACAAACCCCAAATCTAGACTGTGAGGCAGGGTGGAAGCTAATACATGTCCGCTGAACTTTAGTTAAGGTTTTCTCACAGCTTTGTATTTCTTGAAGCTGCATCATTTTCTCTTGATACTGATTCTCTGTGGCTGCGTCTTTCTTTTCAGATTTTTTTTTGACCTTATAGCCGCTTTTTCTGGGTGTAATGTCCGTGGCTCTTCAGCTGCATCAGTGGGGATTGATTTTTGTGGCTCTTCACCTGTACCTATGGCGCCATTGACTTTTCCTTTGTAGCTCTTCAGCGGCATGCGCTCGCTTCTTCTCCCACGGTTTTCTGCAGATTATTTATTTGTTTTGCTGCTCTTTGTGTCGGTGGCGTTAAATTAATGCTCGGTTCGTTTATGTAAGGGAACAAATAACCTATATGTTGTCGTACCCTTCAGTTCATATCCATCTTTATTCGTTCGTGGGCCATGGTGATAGTCACTCACTCTCTTACCGGCTTCACCTCGTTGTTTCTTGCAACTGTACGTGATAAAAAAAAAATAACAAAATTATAAATAAATAAATAAAACAGGTCAAGAATCCTTTTTTTTCATTCTGTGTTGGGATTGTCGACTAATTCTCTCAAAGTTGGCAGCCTTAAATTCAGTAAAATCCTTAAATTTGAAAAATAAAAAAGTCCAGGCTTGAAAAACCCTGAAATTGTGAATTTTTGTTGTGAAAACCTTGAAATTATGTTGTCAATAAAGAAAGAAATCACAAGGTAAAGGGTAAACTAAGCACGCAGTCTGCATTAAAGACAGTCCTTGTGAAGAAACACAATACACCAGTCTGAGAAAGAAAGAAAAGACAACTACCCCGATTGAGACTCGAACCCAGGACTTCCTATTTACTAGCCGGGTGGTCTAGTAGAGCGCCCGGCTAGTAAGCGGGAAGTCCCGGGTTCGAGTCCCAGTCGGGGAAGTTGTCTTTCTTTCTTTCTCAGACTGGTGTATTGTGTTTCCTCACAAGGCCAGTCTTTAATGCAGACTGCTTGTTTCGTTTATGTTGTCAATATCTTGACATTTTTTAGATTTTGAAGTTTTTGACTGAAATTGTGAATTGTTGTTGGTAAAGTCTTGACATTGTTTTGAAAATGTTTTCATCTGTGGTGTACGAACCCAGAGTGGGCCATTTGGCTGCAGTAATGCGAATCGATAATGCCCCATCAAAGGTTAGCTGTCCAGCATCGCACAGCACGTAAAAAGGGTGATGCAAAAGTTTGGCCTGAATATATTTCAAATAGTGCCAGATATACTGAAAACAACTTCAGGTAGTAATGAAAACAACTAGGTATCATACGCGTGTAAGACAGTGACTGTTTTAATGTCTTTGTTGGTTTCCTTTGGTCAGCGGTGAGGTGGTAAATTCGTAAAATATTACTTGATCGAATATTGCTGCATGCAGCACTGTCGTACAATTCAGTGAATAATGGGAAAGTTTGATTGCAAAATTTCAAACTCAACCCTTGGTAAAACAGATTCACGAAGCTGTAGTATTGGTTAAATTGGTTGATCAAGGATATTTGACCAATAATTTAAAGACGTCAGGCTTTTGTAGGTGTTAAGAATTTGTAACCGCAATTTAGCCGTTTACTGCCCAACAGCCTGTATAGTGGACGGCTACTGAACGGCAAAAAACTAAGTTCCAACGCGCAACGCGAGCTTTGTGAGGGGTCCCCGGGGTCTCTGAGCAAAGCGAGCAGCAACAGCCCAGTGGTCAGCGTCCTCGTATCCAAACCAAGTGAATGCCAGTTCGAATCCCGCAACTGACCCAACTTTAGGACGTACAAAAATGCAACTACTTTGGCATGAGCATTAAAGGGTTAAGTTATACTCTTAACTGGCATATTTAAACTCACCCTGGCCGAAAAATAATTTGTTGAACTGGAATGAATGTTTTCAACTTCGAAACGCCTTGCATTTGGGGTATTAGTCAAACCGATTAGAAACTTTACATAATGAACTTAATAATTTGCTGGGGGTGAAAGTGAGCATCGAAAGCAAAAACAATGGCAAATGCGTAAGTTGAGTTGAGTTTATTTTTTCCACCCAAAACCAAAACTGGTAAAAGAGAAACCGCCAAGTTTACAAAAAGGGTCGGCCTTTCAAAGTAATGATATCATTCAACCAGGGAAAAGCCGTCAAGGTTAATCCTATTAGCCAAGTTAATCGCACCTACTAATAGTTCGAAGGTTAAATGCAAACTAGAAGATTGCTACTAGCGGTAGCAATCTTCAAGTTTTTATTTAACGTCCAAAGTATTATTCGGTGCGATTAACTTAGCTAATAGGATTAACCTTGGTGGCCTTTCCCTGGTTGAATGATATCACTACTTTAAAAGGCCGACCCTTTTTGTAAACTTGGCGGCTTCTCTTATACCAGTTTTGGCTTTGGGTGGATATCACAACTTTCATAGGTCTGTGAATGTACAAAAAATCCATGGTTTAATTGTCACCTCTACCTATTTTGTCTGGAGGTATTTTATGTCTATTAATTTTCTCATTCATAATTTTCACATTTGCTATTGTCAGTCCAAATAAATTAATAACAAGCATAAGAGTATGGTAATTGCAAGGACCTAATAAGTTCCTATGGAATAAAAGATACCCTGTGTCTTATTGAACCAGTAATTAGAAATTTATTCGGGTCACGGGGCAGATAATTCAGTTTGGATTCGTGTACCGTAAAAAAAAACCGGCCAAAACCTTCGCAATAAAAGATACTCCGTCTCTTAATGAACCAATACTGCAATTTTATTGAGGCCCCGGCCAAATGCTATGCGCCCCAAACCTAACCTAAAGAAAAACAACCAACAACCAACAACCATAGTCTCCACAGTACCAAAAAACTACGCAACCACCACCACCACCACCACCACCACCATGAACAACCTATTTGCAACAACAATGAATTCTGACAATTAGGTACTGAAACGATAAGCGTGTAACACTTAAGCATGTTATAATTTACTGTTGGATGACAATACAAACAATGGTTACAACAATAATTTTGCACTTACGAGGCACTTCAGGGCCACGTTTTTCTAGCTGCAACCCCCATTTTAGAAAAAGGTACTTCCCCATATGATGTTTTACCTGTCTGCCTAAATTTAGACCTGGCAACTTTCCCTAATCAGCTTTAGACGTGTCGTTATACCCTGTGAGAATTAACATGGGAGCCTGCGGACTAGTTACTTGTTACTAGTAACACAAATCAACGTTATTGAGGACTCTTTCTCTTCATGAAGGACACATACCCACATTTTCGTGTTGACGTTTTCTTCGTTACTGGACCCAAGACACCTGATTCAAACGATTTGCAAAGATTTCTACCGCATGTGGAATTTACATCAGTATGCTGAAATCAGGTATAAGTTGGTTTCAGTTAAAATACACAGTCTGCTAATGAAGGCCGCCTTTTTTCTTCAACAATCATTTTTTAACAATCGGATGTCTACAATCGGATGACCTACTATTACTTGGCGGCGAAACACTAGCGTGTGCCTAAATTACCCAATCGTTTCTTTACACTCTACGGATTTACAGAAAATATGTAATGAATTCAGCAAAAAGTAACAAGTTGTAAACAAAAAGAGACGAGAAAAATTTCCGTTGGATACTTTTAATCAGCAACCTTCGAATTTGACTATATTTACTTGCTAGAGATTTGTAATGAGATTACATATGACAGAATTTGGATTAGTTACCTAATGAGAGATAAGTAGCATAAGAGAGGTGTAAAGCTGAATATGTTTTGTTAGTTGTATTCTTGTTCATATAATTCTAGTTTTTTTTTTATCAATTTCTTTTAAGCCTTAAGTCAGTCAAAGCAATTTAAAGCTTGTGTGGCTGAACCGGCTCAATTTTGAACATTACCAGACGTTAGAGAAGAAGAAATATCGGGTAAATGGAGGTGCCAACCCGGGGATTCGATCCGGGAAACCTTCGATCATCTTATGGGCTGAAAGATTGTCCAGAATTGGCCAGAATAGTTCCCACAGCCGCTGAAGGAGCATGGTAGCCTCTCATGCTACCCTGTCCAGCAGTTCTGGTGGGGACTGTGCCAAGGTAGTAGATGTTGCTTTTGACGGCCCAACGTAAAATTTAAATTCTAATATTCAAGTTCCCTGAGCAGTGAATCTTTAATGGCACACACTGTCTGCACCATCCTCTGTGTGAATTTCAATGTAGTCTGTGGGAGATTTTCACATTTCAATTTTCGTGGAATTGTTGCAACCCGTGCCACGCCAGTCGCTAAACATATTTTTATTGCAAACCAGACTTCCTACACCCACAAACATGCTTACAGCTTGATTTGTAGTTGAACGTAATGAGGTTGAGAAGTACGTCTGGAACGGATGCCTGAAGGGTTGTAACTGGTAGAAAAATATTGCCATGCAACTTCCACTCCAAATGTCAGGTGGTATTTCATGTCAAAGTCACTGTTGTACCTGATGGTGCACACAGAGGGAATGTTGGCAGACTGCTTCTCCTGCACTGACCATGGAATCAGCTGTGGCATTTTCCTAATTCAAAACATGAACAAGTTGTAACAAATCCTTTAGTTTCTGTAGAAGATCTGAGGCCTTTTTCTTTCTTTGATGGAAAGGTGAAGATGTTGTGTCACATCCTGCCGCTGTTTCCATCTGCCGCGAGACTTGCGCGTCAATTGAGTGATAAGTCTGTCTTCCTATCTGTTTTATTTCTTTTTATTTTTGCTGGAGGTACTGATTTGATAAGATCTAGATTTGGGGTTTGCTTAACATCTCTGTAATGCGTGGCGCACGGGCAACCCGTACCATCGCACTGTGACTGAGGTTGGTGCTAATGACCTTGCTGTCGACGCTCCATTAAGCCTCAATACCCACACACACCGTTTGACTGCATGTATTCAATGTTTTTGAGGCAGAATCCAAAAACATCCCAGACTTTCACAATTTCTAGTATATGTTTCATGGAGATCACCTACTGCATGCACATCAGACCACTGAGGTTGGTGCTAATGACCTATAGTTGGCGATGCGTCATTAAGCCTCAATTCTCTCCCACCCCCCTCCCTTCCCATGACAGTATACAACGTATACTATAACTTTCTGTGCGAGTTGTACGTGAGCATATGTTCTGTGCAATAATGGAGTCGGTTCAACGGTTGTCTTTGATAGCTACAACTTAGCGATGATGCAAAATGAGCAGAGCACCAATGGCATATCAGGAAACTGAATTCGACAAATATTTTGTTTGATGGCACATGAAAGTCACAATCCACCAGGAAAAATTCCTATCAAACGCTCATAATAAGGCGAGATTTATAGAGCAATTAATTATCTCATAAACTTTGCGAATCAAGAATTGCTTTTACACAGGCAGCAGGAGCTCCCTACTCCTTAATTGTGAAGACTGCCAAGGACAATGCTTGAGTTGCTGTAGTTGCAGAAGACACGGATCTGGTTGTTCTTCTTGTTTCAGCTTATCCTCACAATGACATAATATTTATTACAGTAGTCAAAGGGAAACGAGAGACACAGATGTGCAGCACAATGCAGCTGCAACTTGTTGAAAGATATTAAAGACTACCTTTTGTTTTTACATGCAGTCACAGGGTGTGACACAGTATCTTCACCTTTCTGTCAAGGAAAGAAAAAGGGCCTTAAGTTTTTACAGAACCTAACGGATTTGAGACAACTTTGTTCGTGTTTTCAATCGGAAAAAATGCCACAGCTGATTCCATAGTCAGTGCAAGAAAATGTTTCCTCCTCACTCTATACGGTGCAGATGACAAAATAAAATCATTGAATGACAGATATCACGCGTTCGCGAGATCCTTGGCTCGCTGTACTATTCAAAATCGGCTTCAATTGTTGGTCGAGTCTACCACCTACAACAGGTGCAGCCCCTTGGTGGTGCTGTCGACGCGCCATTAAGCCTCATCCCCCCCCCCTTGGTGCAACAGTGGCTGGGACATGAATTACCACCTCAGATTTGGGGTTGGAAGTTACGTGGCAATATTTTTCTACCGTTATGACCCCTTCAGGTACCTGACGTACTTTTCAACCTCATCACATGCAACTGCAAATCAAGTTGTGAGCGTGCTTTTCGGTGCAAAAGGCTGGTTTGCAAAGCAGTGATGTCGTGGTAAGGGTTGCAGCAATTCAACGAACATTGAAATGAAACAATCTCCCACTGCATTGAAATTCACACAGAGGATGATGCAGACAATGTCTGTGTCATTGACGATTCATTACTCAGAGACTCTGAAGATTATAGCTAAATTTTGTGTTGGGCTGTCAAACGAATGCCTGCTACAATAATATGAACTAGGATATTAACTAATATTAGCCTACATATTCGGCTTTACCTATCGTATGCCACTTATCTCTCATAACTGAGTAAAAGTCTCTAAATAAATACGGATGCACACCTATTTACGTTGCCTTTTGGACTTATAAAAAGGTTTGCATCCGTATATTTAACCCTGCTCGAGCCCTACCTTTCTTCCTGTTTAATCAAATTCTATACTTATCTCTATCAAGTAACTAAGACAAATTCAAACTAGTTTGTTGCTTAAAAGTATGGCATGGTGATTTTTTTCGTCTCTTGTTGTTCACAAGTTGTTACTTTTTGCTGAATTCTTTCAACAACAACACTGCACTACGACTAAAACTAACACTACAATCAACAACCAACAAACTACAATCACAATCCGGAACCTACTAGACACAAGAGGGCAACCATCTTTTAGCAATGCCAAAAGCGAAACAATGGCGCCAATAGTAGACAGGACTGCCTGAAAATGTAATGGTGTTGTATTGTTCTCCACTAAACAAATAAACAAATGATCAATTAAACAAAATGAGGAATGAACTGAGCTCAGTTTGGAGACCCCAGAAAGGGAGGGTGACGCAAGGGAAGAAAGGAGATGGTCCAAAAACGGTTTACTGATAAGGAATAAGCTGGGCCGGACCGAAGGTGAGGGGAGTGGGGGGAGGGGAGAGATTGAAGCTTTATGGCACGTCAACAGCTAGGTCATAGCACCAACCTCAATCACAGTGTAGTGGTCGGATTGCCACTTCACCATAACGAAGCGACGAGGTTGAGTAAAAGGAGGAAAAGATATAGATGAGGGAACGAAACTTCCATGACGCTGAATGTAGGTTCGGGCATTCTTACTATATGGGTATAACTAAACTTTTTCACCATAAGAACGTTTAGAATAGTGTTCACACACCATGTCTCCATCTGGTGTCTTTAGCCTCGAGGGGTTCCCTTTCCATAGCTCAGGAGGATAATAATCCCCTTGTAGGTCAGGTAGTATAGGGACGGTATACTTTCATTCTTGTCTCGGATCGGTTGTCCTGCTAAGAATCGTCGATATAGCTGGAGGTATGCACATATGAGATCGGCAAATATTGTGCGCTACATGGTTAAACTTGGCTCTATAAGCTGCCAGGTGTTAACTTTTGAGTATTGTCTGACGTTCTGACTAGGTGCTAGATGTGCGCAGCTTGTTTGTATAGAGTGTTGACGAGAGTCTAGTCCTCGGTGACAAGACTTAGATTTGGGGTTAATTTAACATCTGTGTAATGTTTGGCGCAATGGCAACCCGGACCACTGCACTGTTACTGAGATTGGCGCTAATGACCTCGGTGTCGACGAGCTATTAAACCTCGATCCTTCTCCCCCTTCCCTGTACCACACATAAAACGAACCTCACTGCAGTTGGGCGAAGGGGATTCTGACTGAAATTCTGAAAAGGGGGGTGGGGGTGGAATAAAAGGCTTGCTTCTATAGCAAGTTCGGGTTTTTCACCAGTCGCTTATAAATATCCATAGAATCGGCCGATAATCTTTAAATTTTCAATTAAAAGTCTACTTAAAGCGTGGAATCGCTGAAACGAACGTCTCTCACGTTAACCCTTTAACCCCCGTGTTGCCGAATGGCTACGGATCACTCGACAATCGAAAAAACAGAGTCTAAACGCGCGCCCAAGCTACGTGAGGTGTTCCCGGGGACCCTAGCATAATGAGCAAGCACAGCCCAGCGGTTATCGTCGTCGTCTCCAAACCAACTGAATGCCAGTTCGCATCCCGCAACCGACAGTAATTTCAAAAAAATTACAGGAAATCAGTGTGGTTGTTAAAGCGTTAAGAATAGCATGGCTCAACTATCATTTTTCCATTGGACGCCCATTGCGAAAATAGGAAATAAGTTCCAACTATGTCCACAAAACCTGCACTGCCGATAGTGTTGTCGCTGCTTTCGTGAACAGGGGGAAACTATATAGCCATTCTCAAAAGTAGATTTAATGCTTCGCTTGCACCATTGACAGTTAACGTTTTAAAAAGCCAGCAAGTGCACATGTATACAGTAAAATGCGACGTTTCGGGATTTATCATCCCGTTGTCAAGCAAAAATATATTTTATAGCATAAGCTACAAGTCAACAAGTCGCTTGCACCACACACACAACTTACGAAATAAAAAGAAAAAGAAACGTAGTCAATGAAATAAAATATTAAAGTCACTCTTTAGGCTTAGTTCGTGAAATCCGTGACACTGAGGACGATATATTTTTTATTGCCGTCACTTCCGCTGTAAACTCAGCTTTGAGAGTATAATACTTTTGTTTGATATTAACGGCCGTTTTAGTGCGCTCTTACTTCTAAAAGTACACAATTTAACGAATTAAAAACAAAAAACAGTAGTTAATAAAAACGTACATCCGTTGTAAGAAAACTTGTCTCGATTTAAAAATGCAATTCGGTCGCTGTTAGACTTAGTTCGGAACAATGTGAATCAATGTGAAACAATGTGTACGTAATATTGAAGTCGCCATTTTGGGGAAAATTTAAACTGCGTAATAGACTACGTGTGTCTACACGGATTCTTGCCTTTTCCGAAACACGATTGAAAGTTTAGTTTTTGTTGCACATTAATTTCGGTTTGATATCCCTATTATAGTTTTTTATTAAAGGGTAGGTCGAAATTTAATATAAAAGTGGTGCTTAGTTTAGCATCAACGCCCAGAACTTCTAATAAATTATATTAATTTCGAACTTAAACTCCGTAAGTCGTCATAGAATTGACGTTGATTGTTTGAAATGAGTTTATTGTAGTTTCAAAAGTTATCGTGACTAGAGGAAGCCCGTGTTATACACGGCTGGTGTTGGATGCACCGTTTTCAACATTGGTTCAGTTTTGCCGCTCAGTGTGTGTCCACGTTTCGCCACATTAAGTTTCTTCAGTCAATTTTTGCGAACATTGGCTAACAAACGCTCAATTTAGTTCGCTCACTCAATCACAGCATCTCCCTTTAGTTACTCTACCCTTGGTTCACATAAATGTATGCAATTAAGCTTCAGTTGTTTTACTCTGGTTTAGTTATACCTTCCCACAAACAACCAGAATTCATATAGGTCCTCACCCCGACTCGGACCCAGTCTTCATGCACTGATATTTAAATATTTCCATGGGAAATAAATAAATACACTTTTGTAAAACAAAGTCCAAACCTTTGCCCGCTGGTAAAACAGGACGGCAATAAGTTGGTCGCTATTAAAGGTAGTGACCAGGAATGGCCCTTGGCTTGTCACCATAGTCGCCGGGAAGAGGTGATGTTAAGCCCTCTCCAGACAGAAGAATATTTCGTGCGACGCGATGCGTTACTACGTCCATACAAGGTCAATATTGCTAAAATGGTATGGCTGGAGTTACGTTAAAAGACTAATATTGACGCCTTTGATACACCATATTGCGTAGCTGTGCAGCCGCGAGCTGCCAGTCTGGTTAGGGCTTTAGCCCGTTTGCGTATTGGTTGCACCAACCTTACTTATTGCTTCCTTTTGAGGGGGGGTTGTCCCTCCTGAATATCATTGGTGTCGGCGGCTACTTACGGTCCGTTACTTGCTTGTTGATTGTCACCATCTTGATGGTGTTCGTCGCTGTTTCCATCTTCCTCGAGACATAGTGCTTCAATTGGGTGATAAGTCTGTCCTCCTGTCCGGGATGTTTACATTTGAGCAGGAGGTACAGATGTATGATAAGGTCTAGATTCTGGGTTTGTTTAATGCATAATCTCCGTAATGTATGCCGCAGTGGCAACCCAGACCACTGCACTGTGACAGAGGTTGGTGCTAATGACCTAGCTGTCGACGCGCCATTAAGCCTCAATCCTAATCCCCCCCTCCGCCCATGGCTTTGTCAGTTTTGGGAGAGGCTGAAACTAAATCGTTGACATTGCCTCAGTAGTGTTTTGTATTCATTGTCAGATGTTGTTGTTGCCTACCAGCTTGCAAGGTAGCAATTATAACCGTCGTGCACCCCAAGTTTAAAGTGATTGTTACAGCGATTATTAGCTTCTTGAAGAGCTACTTCTTATCTTTTCTTCTTGATTTCTACGGGCTTTATCATATCGATAGAGACATGAAAAGATGAGACAGATACTAGTACATGATAATCAGCTTCGTACCGCGCGCAACTAAAATGGCACTCGAGATTCATGAACCAAAATTATTTCCTACGAGAAAGGTACTGTACCATTTAATAAACCATTTTCTTTAAATTTTTCCTGTGGCGGCCGTTTAGTTCTTTAACCAATGGTGGTTCTAACTATACAATTAAAGACGTGCAGAGCGAAAACTCGTTTTGAAGGTTATCTTCTGTTGGTTGGAAAGTCGGCTTTAGTAAAGCTGGAAGTGCGGCGTCATACAGAATATCTGTAACACTGTAATCATGGAACGGTTTGGTGTTTTGATTACGGTAGAAGTACCTTGGTTAGCCCGAAGGCATCAACAAAGCTGCATGTCTGCTGGTTTTGCAGCCGTCTGTTGCATTGGTCTCTTGATCTTCCCAGGGCGTTTTTGGTCTGGAAGGGGAGGAGGTTGGTCGCTTTGGGGTGGGAAAACTTAAAAGGGTGAAAGAAGGAAGGATTACCATGCGTGCCTTTTTTTTTCTTTTTTTCTTCTTCTTTCTTTCTTACCTGCTCGATCGAGTGTGGTGAACACAAAAGTCGCTTCTTCGGCTATGCTCACTTTTTTTTTAAGGGCGTGACATCCAAAGCAGAGTAAAGGAGCTTCCCTCCCTGTCCCGATGGTCCGTCTTTGTTCACGATAGCTTTAATCCGATTCATTTGGAAGTTTCCACTTGCATTTTAGTGGATTTAAGCTTGATAAATAAAACTCGGCAAGTTTCCCCGACATTTCCCTGCAATTGTAGTAACAAGGCCATCTGCCACAAGATGACTACTTTCCACCAGTCTTACACAAGGTGGCCTTGGATGCAGGAATTTCCAAACAGATGACCTCGCCAACAACTACCAATTATATTTAAATTCTGATGCAAACTTACTAACGTACCGTTGTCTTTTGGAATTAAATGTCAGACTACCTGTGAGGGAATTGAACCCTAGAGATAGGACAAACGGGATATACGACTGCTTTGCCCCTTTGAGCTGCCTTTCATAGCTTGGTGTGTCAGTGGTGGACGTGATGCAAGAGCTCAGTCAGTAGCTACTTGAAAGGAGCCCAATCAGAGCTTGGCGTATATGGGAGCTTTGCAAAGTCTCTACCGCATTTACAGAACACGGTCGTATGAAAGGCTACCAAGCACCTTTATCCTCTGTGGGGAATATTGTATTTGGCTATTCCGCGGGTGGCTCAGCTTAATGACCTAAACTGGGAAAGCATCAAATGTGTGGCTATTCTGATGGATCTCAAGGCCCTTCACGATCGAGTTTTGCCAGTTTGATATTCTGGTTTCGTTCTCCCTGCTACACTCTCTTCTGATAAAAAAAAAAAAAAACACTATGGTAAAGTTAAAAATTAAGTCATTTCAGTTCCGTAAGTTTCTTAGTTGTTTCTGATGGTTTTTGAGTGATGTCCCAGAATAGGCCACACTTTCCTGACTGAGACTTACGAACCTGCATGCTTTTCTTGTAATAAGTCATCGATGGTAGACTTAATCCTCTTGATTTGATAAAAACTTTTCAACCAGTCATTATTGGTTCTTAAGAGGGCCTCCCTGGGATTTTAGGTAAAATCTGTAGAGAAAGTGATGAAATAAAGTTGTTCACTCAAGGTGTGAATGTGTGTAATTATCTTTCTGGCGTTACCTAACCCGTCACTGGTGACTTAAATATTCTTCCTTATTCTTTCCCTTCGTAAAATATGACCATTCAATAAAATCAAAGATGTAGACTAAGATTTGCTGAGTAATGGATTGTGCCATCGTTGTGGCGCTGTGTTGGTATTTCAGAGAGATAAAGCTTATTGGCACAACAAACTTTCAGAACTGCTACCGGAAGTGTGATTACGACCAATTTTTCATTTTTCCTTGATTTCTCATATTACTGACTGCATAGTAAATCGATCTTTGACGTTGTACCTGGGTTCAAAAGATCTATATGGTCACAAAACAAATCAATACCAAATAGTATTCACCCATTGCTCCTGAAAAGTAAAATTTAAGCTTTCACCCATATTGTTTTTGCGTTGTTATAGACTATCCGATGTTTCGAGCTGAGAACAATACATTCACTTAAAATTGTAGCAAAATGCAGCAAAACAGATAGCAAAACGCAGCAAAACAGGCAGCAAAATGCAGGCAAAACTGCCCGAGTCAAAACCACAATTCGAACAAAGTAAAGACAAGATTTTAAAATAATTTTTTTTAAATACAAATTTTAAAAAATTTAAAAATAAAAAATAAATTTAATTTAAAAATTTTAAAAAAAAATTTAAAAATTTTTAAAGATTTTAAGAATTTAAAGAATTTTAAATTTTAAAATTTTAAAAATTTTAAAGAAGAAGTGGCGACTATTGAGTGCAGTCAGGGTTTTCCCCTGATGGTGAGGGCTTCAAACAACTCTGGTGTCGAAATTTGGTAACTGAGAACTCTGAGGAGTGCTGGTCCCTTTAAAGTTGTTGTCATTTGGAATCTGATGATTACACATAGG
The DNA here is from genome assembly GCA_023313725.1 of Lithobius niger. Lineage (NCBI taxonomy): Eukaryota > Metazoa > Arthropoda > Chilopoda > Lithobiomorpha > Lithobiidae > Lithobius > Lithobius niger. The sequence goes on along the minus strand of JAHWFP010125692.1, from coordinate 1,014 downwards.
TGGCTCGTGCAAAGCGATGCGCAGAGTTTCAAGGTTAAGCCTTGTGCGAATTCGCGGGATTCGGGAAAGAATCTTAGAGTTCGAAGTGCTAGATTTGCGGCACGTTTTTTTAAATGCTGAACTAATGAGTTGTTGTTGCCACGCAGTTTGAAGTACGATTTTTGGGATCTTAATCGTTCAGTCAACCTTTGCTCACTGTGTCCCTTGTAGAAGGCGTCAGATGATTTATTTTCGCAAGGAATTTGGTGTAAGGTGTTTCTTTGGAGGTGTACAGGAAGCTTGAAGTCAGGCTACATTTTCGTTAGGTTGATTCTTGGTGACCAGTTGAATGCCCTGAGTGTGTAGTAGGGAACGAAGGGGCTCGGTTACACTTTGAATGTACGGAGTAACCATAAAGTTGGCAGGTTTCGAAAATTGGGGGGGGGGGTCGTGAAGTAGCCAAGACGGGCTAGAAACCCGAGTGACAAGGTGGAGTCGATAGCCACAGTTGACGTATTTAAAAATGATGTAACTAAATTCAGTTAAGAGGTGTTGTGGCTGAGTGGTGTGAGTACTCACTCTCTGTATTTCATTTTAAAGGATGCTAAGTTTATAAATAGGGTTCGTATATGAGTGAAAGTTTGCGAAGGTTTCCTGTAGTGAAGGAATTCTATGTATCCAAAGGCGCTAATGTAGATAGTAATGTCCAGAAAAGAAATAAATTGTATCCGGGGCCTTGGTAGTGAAGTAGAGGGAGAAATGGTAATTGTTCAGAAATTTGAAAGTATTTTATTGTGAAGAGAAATGAGGCAAAGGGTCCAACTATCATCAACAAATCTTTTTTAGTAGATTATTTCAGGAAACCGGAAACGAGACATCACATACCTAGCGTACACCCAACGCCAGCTGTGGTAACTACTGAGTCATACTGCGAACAAACGTTTTATTTTGCTCTGAGTATATGGGCATTTAGTTTAAACAGTAGCTTTTGCTGTCTAACATTTGCTTCATGCGAAGTGAATAAGCTTAGTGCTT
>JAHWFP010125687.1:9993-20089 GCA_023313725.1 Lithobius niger | reverse complement strand
TCTTAACTTTGGGGCAACTTTGACATGCTGTCAAATTAGCCCTAATTTGTATTTTTAATTGTACCATATCTTTAAGAGTTATTGTCTGTAAGAGACAGGCAGGTCCTGATGGTTGATATCTCGGATTTTAAAGATAATTTTATGCTAGTCTTTACTGCTCAAGGTAAGATAACCTGTAAAATAGTTTTACCACCCTTTCTCCCAGAAAGAAATCCTAATGTTGCCCTCCCGACTTTTTAAAAATGAACGCCACGAACCCATGGCTTTGCTGAGGTCGTATCACGCCAAATCTGGTTTAGAGGTGTTCTTCTATAGTAGGAAGCTGTGTAGGACGGTTGGCGCTGCACGAAGAGTTGAACTAGCCACCTGAGGTCGGTGGTATTAGTGAGGAAGAACCGTGTGCTACTTTCTTCAAAGCATTTTGTCAGTTCTGGTTGCACGAGGTGTTGGATTTGGGAGCGCAATGAGGGTTAAATGTTCGTAAGAGGTATATTGCACTGTTCAAAGTGTTGGATTGAAAGAGATTCCAGTGCTCTGAGGTGGGGAGCACAGTTTGAGTTAGATTGGGGAGAGAGGCTAAGTTTTTTTTCCATCCTAGTTTGTGGTGTGTGTCTTTGTGATAGAATGTGGTGCTGTCTTAACACAGCCAGTTTTTCAGTGTCCACCATGTATGTGTTCTTTCAAACAGGTATTGGTCCCTGTGCGTGTCTGATGTAAACACATCGCATTCCTCATAGGGGACCAGATATACTCCACGCTTAGTATTGGCTCCATCCGTTTTCCGGTGTTGGTCGGTAACCATTGGGGCTGGTGGTGGCTGACTACCTCTGTGTCAGACTACCTCTTGCTCAGTTCCTGTTGTGAGTGCTAGTACCGGTGAATGCCGGAGGGTTGTGCCTCGTCATTTTTGTACTCCTGAATCAACCATCTCGTACAACCCAAACTGACAAAAACGCCTGCAAGATAGTGGCACATAGTTCCGCCTCACAATACCAGAGGTCACAGGCTCTAGTACAAATCTTCACTCCACTAAAACCATCAACAACGGCAATGTAAGAAACCCAAGGGCTGACAAACAAAATTTTCCTGACAAAGATGAATACGAATAAATATTAACACCAATAGTGGTTCGTCGAAAATTAGAAGTACTCGCACAAAGTACTCTTTTTTTATTTTTTAACACGTATTGTATTTAAAAACATTTACTTCATTAACTTATTGTCCTTAATCCAAGAGATCTCTTGACGATCAATTTGGCTTTATGCCAGGTTGGTCGACTAGTTTTTATTACTCCTCTCCGCCTTGGATCACTGGACGAGTTGCCATTTCCAAAGCATTTGAATCGGTAGTACATTGCAACTTTTAGCGAAATTACTTTTTCTTGGCTTTGCTGCTAACTTGTTAAATTAGCCTCAAGACTTTTTATCTAATCGTAATCGTTACGTTTCTGTCGGTGATGCATGTTCTGATATTAAACAAGTTATCGGTGGTGTTCCACAGGGCAGTGTCAGGGACCACTCCTTTTCTTATTTATTTATTTTAAACGATTTAAAAAATACAGCAGTAGATACAGTGCCGAAGAAATTTACAGATGTATTGGGATGTGCACCTGACGTTCATAAGATAATGCCACCTATGTAGGTTTGGTTAGTGCCACTTCTGATCTGGTTCAATTGGTCGTCTGATCGGCAATTACCGATAGCTTCAAAGAAATGCATCATGTTTCAGCTTGCAAGTCGAAATTTAATGTGTGATTTACACGTTATCACCATTGCAGATTAGCGAAGGATCTTGTCATTTGGTTCACGTCAGATCTAAAGTCTACAACACACTGTCAAAGCATTACCAAATCTGCAAACCAACGTGTCGCATTATTAAGGAAGTTATTTACCTTTGGTAATAATGGTAATATCTTAATTTGGGGTTTTAAAGTGCTTGCTTTAGGTGTTTTACCCATAATTTGAGTTGATAGTACTATTTCTACTCTCATCACACATTATTTAATAGTCACACATGTTAGAATTATTATCTCATCCGGCGACTTATAGTTAGGGAGGTTTTCTGCATCCCGATTTCCCTTTTATCTTCATTATCAAACACAGACATATCGATTTAGACAGTAAATCCTACTTGAAATACATTGAGTATATGGTTCCAAGTCGCATAACACAGTTACCTAATGAAAGAAAATACGTTTCATGTTCTTATAACATGTATTGATCCTTATCCTTATTTTAAATTACTAAGAGAGTTAAAATGGCTGTCGAGCAGAAACTTCCAATCTTTCCAATGCCGAAGAATTTCGCCAGAAGAGCTCCAAAAGTCTAGATCTAGACAAACGCAAGTGTGCTGCGTCCAACTAGATGACATTTAATTGTTGTCGGAGCTTAATTGTTTTAGAGCTTCATTGTTATCAGATGGTAGCCCACTGGCGTTCGTTAAGTTGTTCGTTTAGAATTTGTATAGAGCCATGGTTTTTCGACTCAAAGGACGCTGATCGAAAACCATGATAGAGCGTATGATTATTGGTCACGGCTCTGGCAATAAAGTTCAAATTCAAATTTACTAGCGTTGGGCGTTGCGTATTGTATTAGATGTATTGTTTAGGGTGGGCGCATGGCCCAGAGCCAGGGCCCCAATAAATTCATTTTATTTCATTTCTCACGAGCGTTGGGCCCAATTGATACTTGGGTGGGCGACCACCTGGGAATTCGGGCGCTGCAGACATAGGGCCTTGGGGCTACGTCGGGCAGATGACCAGAAGTGGTTAACACTCACTAAATGGTTAACGCTCACTCCGTAGCGCTAGTGTGTCACCACCAAGTAGAAGATATTTAATTGTGGTCAGAGCTCAATTGTTGTCAAATGGCGGCTCACTACGAGTGGGAGCATGGGCTGACTCCTTTGGGCACTCTTCTGGATGCCACCCAGTGGACGCCTGGGGATATCCCGCGGTTATGTTGTGCCATTGCGGCTTACTGCAAAGCGACCAGATTCCGTCTGTAGGTTCTGCAAGCTTGGGCTGCTCGGGCGTCTACCTCAGCCACTTCTGTGCTTGGGTGTTTCTCGAGGGAAGTGAAAATTGTGTGGGAGTTGTATGGAAATTCGGTGTCCATACTTGTTCTAGTGTTCATATTGCTCCGATGGTACATTGTTCTCATTGTCTTACTGTCTGTAGTTTCTTCTGTATCGGGGTATGTGGCTTCGGGCCAGGGCCCCACAATCAATTTATTCTTTCCTTCCTCACTAGCAGACTGAGTCTTTTAAATGTTAACAAAATTATATTGATTTTAGCATACTGGTGCAAATTTTTCCCATGCGGTAGAAATCTTTGCAAATCGTTGGAATCCATCGTGTTGGGTCCAGTAACGAAGAAAACCTCAACATTAAAGTGTGGGAACGTTGATTTGTGTTTTTAGTAACTAATAAGTAATACGACTTTCGAACTAAAATCGGATGTCACGAAGTTACTACATTAGTTGCCAAGCTAATCCCACCGACTATTACCTCACACGTTAAATCAAAAACTTGACCATTGCTAACGATAGTCGATGGTGCGATAGTAGCAATGGTCAGGTTTTTGATTTAACCTTTGATCTAATACTCGGTGGGATTAGCTTGGCAACTAATGTAGTAACTTGGTGGCAGCCTTTTTGGCTCTTAGCCTTTTTGGCTCCCTTGTTAATTCTCGTATGGTATAAAGACACCTGTGCAGCTCACTAGGGACGGAGTAGCAATTTTCTAGTTTTCGTTTAAGTTTCGAACTAAAGTCAGCGCGATTAACTTAACGGCCTTTCCTTGGTTGAATGATATCACTACTTTCAAAGGCAGACTCGTTTTGGAAAGTTGGCAGCTTCTCTTATACCAATTTTGGTTTTGGGTGGAAAAGGGTTTAAAGGGTTTAACGAGCGTTAACCACTCCTGGTGGATTGCTCTTACAACAAGAAAGGAAAGCCTCAAGAATGTAAAAAAAACTAGTCGACTCGCTCGGTGACGCTCGCTCATTCGGCGTCGTGTTGCTATGCTCGAGGGCATTACTTATTGCAACTCTTACGCTGCTGACAAACAATTCGACGCCAAAAACGATCAGTGAAATGATTAAGCAAATGATCAGTGTAGCATGCGTTTTCGTAAGGTTTCAGTTCATAAACAAACGATAAATTCTGTTTATCTCATTCGACACATGTTACCAGCAAATGACGTTGTTAATGAAAGCATGAGCACAAAGAAAACGAAGGAAACGAGCCTCGAATTTGGTGGATACCATAGCGCCACAGCAAGTGCGAACTTCAGTAACACGAAGGAAACGAGCCTCGAATTTGGTGGATACCATAGCTCCACAGTAAGTGTGAATTTCAGTAAAACGAAGGAAACGAGTCTCGAATTTGGTGGATACCATAGCTCCACAGTAAGTGAGTGCGAACTTCAGCAAAACGAAGGTAACGAGCCTCGAATTTGGTGGATACCATAGCTCCACAGTAAGTGTGAACTTCAGTAAACCAAAGGAAATGAGCCTCTAATTTGGTGGATACCATAGCTCCACAGTAAGTGCGAACTTCAGTAAAACGAAGGAAACGAGCCTCGAATTTGGTGGATACCGTAGCTCCACAGTAAGTGTGAACTTCAGTAAAACGAAGGAAATGAGCCTCGAATTTGGTGGACACCATAGCTCCACAGTAAGTGCGAACTTCAGTAAAACGAAGGAAACGAGCTTCGAATTTGGTGGATACCATAGCTCCACAGTAAGTGTGAACTTCAATAAAACGATCCTCGAATTTGGTGGATACCATATAGCTCCACACTAAGTGCGAACTTCAGTGAAACGACGGAAACGAGCCTCGAATTTGGTGGACAGCTCCACAGTAAGTGCGAACTTCAGTAAAATGAAAGAAACGAGCCACGAATTTGGTGGACAGCATAGCTCCACAGTAAGTGCGAACTTCAGTGAAACCACGTACATATTCCGTGAGGGAAAGCGGAATCTAGAAATAGAAATAGAGATTGAACTTTACGTGACTTTCGAAAATCCAAGGTTCAAATGGGCCAAAAAAGAGCAATTTTGGACTCTTTTTGACGGAGCAAATGGTTGGTGGTTCTAAATCCACCGTGCGCTTCGTTGACGTACAGAAGGAAAGGATACTAATATTTAAGTTGTGTATACAGTGTGGCTAATTGGTCTTTTGGCGATTCAGTATGTAAATTGACGAAGTAAAGTCTGTAATTAAAGTGAACTAGGCCTAATTAAATGAAAAGTACGTGTATAAAAGCAAACTACGTAGAGTTACACTTGATTTCCGTCAATACCGAAGGCGTTTCGTCTCACCCTGGGGGTTTATGAGCTGTCAAGGCTCTTCCAGAATTGCTTCTCAAAAAGGAGACGCAAATAGCGGTGCAGGAGGTATGCTAAGTGGTGCCATAAGTCATGTAATTTTAGGCCTAAGAAAAGGCTGCACTCACAGTATCGGCTTTACCGTGGTTTTTCTATCAGCGTCGTTTGGGTCCAAAGGACGTTGATAGAGCAACCATGGTTTGGTAAAAAACGCCATTGTTTTTACGTATAACAAGATGTTCGGTCGCGGCTTAGTCGACTTTTTGATGCTGTTGCGCCTTTTTGACGGTGCTATAGAGGCTGTTGTTATGTTAGCATTATTTTTGGATATATTATGGACGATTTTATTTCCCAAATTGGTTATCAAGTGTAAAAATAAAGGTGTATTTCTTCTTCTTTTTCTCTTGGCACACCGTTCGTTTCGTTTCCTGAAAGTATTTCAGCAAAACAATCGTGTGGTGTGCAATTTACGTCAAATTGCGTTTACAACAATGGGACTGACGTAATACAACACAATAGAAAAAGAAAAACTTGTTCGAGCATGCTCATAAGCCAACCCTCCACCATAAAGAAGACAACCCCAGTCATTACGTGTTGTCAAAGCGAACCTTGAAGCTTTTAAAGGCAGATGTGGTCACCACTCAAAGTGGCAAGGTGTTCCATCCAAGGCACTAATATCTCACTGAAAAAGAAGTGCCTTAATTCTGTTATTACGTGAGGTTCATTGCAGTTTATAACAATGGCCACGGGTGTGTATGAATTGAGAAAGTTCAAGATAATTTCCTTAGTTCATGTCCAGGAGTTAATTGATGAGTTGATACACAAGGATCAAATCACCTCTGTTGTAGCGATCTTCAAGAGTGATGAGATTTAAGAGTCTTCCTAATTCTGGCCACTTTTAGTGAACCATTATTGAATACGGGCGAGGCAGTCAATTTAGATATGGTAGTGGGGCCTCCAATCTTGGGCATAGTAATGGAGAAGTGGGCGCAGGAAAGTGGTGTAAGTAATAGTCCTACCATCCTTGGTGAACTGTATCAGATTTTTCACCCGAAGGGCGAGATCCCAAAAGTAGCCAATCCGCGAGAACTACATCGATATGACGTCACGGCCGACCACGAGACGCCATCGAGACGTAGTTCTCACGGATTGGCCAAGTGAAGGATAGCGCCCATCGGCTCTTAAATCCAATACAGTTCTTCCCCGGTGGTATAACTATCGCGCAGTCCATAACTTTTGAAATGAAAAACAAAATTGCTGGGGTAAAATGGAAAGTTTGCCTTCATAGTTGTGTTGTTTATACAAACTTTGTGTCGTTACGTTTGCATAATTTTTTATTGACGCAGACAGGTTTGCAGCCGATACCATTTGAGGGAGGGGTGTCTTGTGTCGTGAGGGTAGGATATTCTTTGAAAATAAAAGAGTAGGAGAAACGCTTTTTTGAATTCAGTGGACTGATGTCTTTTTATCTTGTTACACATCACGGAAACTTCATCATGCAAGCACCACGTCGCTCACCACACAGCCATGTCATGTGACATCACCACACTTTACTGTGCATTGCATCCATAGCACCACACTAAAGTCTGGTGATATGGATATATCACTGATCGCTTTTAAATTGTGAAAGTTAGGGACGTGTGATAAAGGATTTTAATGATAGCTAGAGTCAGGTATGTAAAACCGAAGTGATCTGCTAACGGCAGCATCAGCTTGTTGCTTGAGTGTGAGTTTGTCGTCAATGATGATATCAAAGTCACGCTTTTCATTGGGGGAGTCTATTGTAGAGCTCCCGAACACATAATTGGCACAGACATTGTTAATACACTTTTGGGAGACAACTTTAAGGCCACGAGCTGTGGTCCAGTCATGAATTTTGTGGAGATCTCCAAAAAATTTTGGTATTCTCTCTTCACCATGACCGCTCGTTATTGCTTTAGTTCGTCAGCAAAGAGGAGGCATATAGCGTAATCTACAACTGTTGATAAACTATTGATAAAAAGAAGAAAAAGGATTGGTCCCAGAACTAAGCCTTGTGGTACTCGTGCAATGCGCCGTATTGACCTTGACTTTGCACCATACCAGTGTTTCGCTAATCTGAAAAGTAACATACGGAAAGTAATTGCCAAGTATAAACCTTCAATAAACTACTTAACGACGACGTTTAAGTTTCTCTCATGACAACACACAGTAGGCTGCATCTGCACCTCATCATTGTCATCCATTTGCGTTGGTCTGTTGGATGTGGATGAATTGACAACAAGATTCATCATTGTTAATTTGGGATCATCTATCATTCTCAATCAAATGCATTTACCATCTTCCTATTGTTGCCGAGTCCTACAAAAAATTAGCCTCTTCAACATTTGTATAGGCCTGATTCAACTGAACCGTGGTACGTCGAGCATGTTAGCGAATGACGGACCGTGACTGAACACACACAATTCGTTACGTGCTACACAGGAAAGCCAACATTCAGTACAATGGAAGAACGCGCGGCAGAAGCCTTCAAAATGGCTCCCACAAGTGTCAATATTATGTGTTCGGGAGCTCTACGAAGTATGATGGTGCTGAGAACTATGCTCGATTATTTTTTAGGCGAAACCCGTATTGCAACTACTGTGCAAATTTAATTTATTTTTAAACCACAAGTTATTTTTCACCATAATAAAGACTGAAAACGACCAGCGTAGATGACATTTCAAACATTTAAAGTTCATTACAATATGCCACCCATTGTGAAAATCTGAAGCAGGTCCTTTAGAACTTTCTTTCAAATCGATAGTTTCGGCAGCACATTTTTGTTTACTTGTGGATGGTTCGTTTCCATGTAAAATGTCGGACGCGCCGACAAAGGCACCCGCAAAACAGCAAAAAAAAAGGGGGTGGGGGGTTTCTGATGTTTTCTTTTGGAACGATCCTCATTTTGGCCTAATCAGTGTTACGCATCTTCAAAAAAGCCTTATTAGTTTAAACGTTTTTGATTTTGGTTTTATGGATTTTCTTCACGATTCTGTCTACCAAACGGGTAAAAAGGGGAAAAGTGGGGGGGGGGAGAGGGGGGGGGGGGTAGCTTTAGCCTCAATGTATGATCCCTTGCGCACCGACTTCCGACACAACCATCTCCAACATCATATTTCGTATTCTCCGAAATATCTCCATCGACAAATGAAACGTATCCTCGAACACCAATTCCGAATCCATATAGTACAGGGCCGGACTAAACCTCGTAGAGGCCTGGTTCTTAAAATTTATTGTGGCCCTATTCTCCCCACCCCACCCCTCCAGTCCCGCAAAAGTTTTTTTTAACAATGTTTTTTTTTTTGTGGAAACAGTAAATGGAAGAAAAAAATTTTAAATTTTAAATAGTAACTTATTTTATTTTTTTCCGTAACCGTGAAGAACCCTTGAGGTCCTTTTCGGCTTGCAGCCCGGTGCTTCAGCACCCAAAGCACCCCTCTTAATCTGGCCATAGTAAAACACTAAGTGCGAAAGAAAACGATTTTTTTCATTTCCGCCTTGCATTGTTGGGTACTACGTGCACTACATCATTAATGACGTCGCGTGCTTATTTCTTGTCGTGCTTGAGATGTGGACATCGGTAGATAAATCTGTGTAAATAAGTTATCGCCTGCTTCCCTCGTGCAAAGAACTAAGGGCGCGTTTACCCAAGGACAATTTTCTCGCTTAGTAGTTTTTATTTGGTCAATACTAAATCTGCTGGCTGCTTCTCGCCTCTGTCGGAGAATGCGGCTTTCGAGTTGCCTATACGTAGTAACCATGGCAACAACGCGGACGCAAATTTTCTCCTCGTGCGCAAATTTTCTCCTACGATGCTTGCAACGGAGCGTCGGACGAACGTCTAACTGGAATATAGTCTAATGGGATAATTGTCTAAAATCTGCCTAAATAAAAAATCTGGAAAAGCATCTAAACGGAAAATCGTGTAATGGATAATTGTATAATGGATAAACGTCTAACTGGATTAACGTCTAACTGCGGTTTCTGATGTTATATGTATAGCCGCAGCGAGCGCGGCAGCGCGAGCGAGGCAGGGATATTAGACGCTTTTCCATTATACGATTTTCCTGTTAGATGATATTCCGTTATACTGTTTTCCGTTATACGTTCTTCCAATTATGCGATTTTCCAGTTAGACGATTATCCCTCGCCCCTGCTTGCAACATGACAGTGTCGATTTATGACAACTAGAAAACAATTTTTACTGAAGTACACGACGACGGACAAATTCCTGAATACCGGCATTCGAAGGTTTGTCTTCGATTCGATAACTACGAAATGGACGCCATGTTGGATTTTAAATTCTCGCTGCGAGTAGCTATTTATTCTGCCGTCATTTGATCACTGCTAGGAGCTGTTTTTTCAGCGAGAAGAGCCAATTTTGGAAATAGCGTGAAATGGCAACAATGTTGTAGCAATGTTTAAAATGACTGTTGCACTTTGTTCTTTATCCGTGTTGTTATTTATAATACATTTAATTTGTTGTCTATTACCGCATTCATTTAATAGAAACGGGAAATTAATCGCAAATAAATAACGGTTGCCTAGCAAATAGCTTTCGGTGAGCGAGAAGGTCTCGCGTAAATGAGCCCTAACAGTACGAACTGGAGTAAAAGTAGGAATTAGCACATATGCTCATGTTATCAGCACGGCTACAACAATAAGAAGAGCAATCTACAATACTGGACGGCTCGTTGTTAGAACGATGCTGTTTGTCTCCTGGTTGGTCTGTGTTTTTGGTGGGGG
>JAHWFP010125683.1:1626-11874 GCA_023313725.1 Lithobius niger | reverse complement strand
GCGGGCCTTGGGTAGAAACATCTAATTCAAGTGTCGGATACAAGAGCGAGCTTCAGTCAAGGAAGGAAACAGCTCCGCACTTAACTGTGTTTCCGGATTAAGAGTTGCTCGCGCGATCAAAGTTTCGATTTCGGTTTCGGTTTTCGAGACGAATTAAATTTATTTCCGGGATCTGGCAACAGGTGTCGCATCCTTACAGTATGGGGTTTTTGATCACAGGCTAGAGTAAACTGAATCTGATAGAGTTGAAAACTCATCATTTTCATAGACTCATGGTATCGGTGAAGCCTTCGTAGGTTTTTTTAATGTGTGGGTTTTTTTTTAATGTGGGTGAGTAGACTGGAACTAGCAGACTCTGTGACCTGCTCCACCATTCATGTCTGGGTAGATTTCTCAGTTGAACGATGTCTTCCCAAAATGCTTTTTCGCTCAGTTGTCTTTCCTTAACAGTGGAGGCTCTCGGCCTACCAACAAGCCACTAGTACGAGTAAAGCCTCCGAGTACACTTGGTGTATTACTTGGTGTAGGCTCCTCATCAATATCGAATCTGTCCTGTCATATAGCTGGGAGGGCCGCTTCGTGCTCAGCTGACCTTGACTCAACATTTCTCATAGGGAGGCCAAATGACGTCACTTCCTTTTGCTTACTGGCGAAAATGAGGGGAGTTTTAAAGTCTTGCGAGTCGCTTGGCAGCGGCGAACACTTTCCCATTGAAATAACAAACGGGCAAGCGTTTCTGCTTGCAAGCGACTCGCAAACTGCTGACTTTTAAAACTCCCCTATGGTGCCAACTTTACTGTTGAGTTTTGTAGGGGAAACGAATCTGCTGCAATCCATTGTCTTTTGATGTCATCACTATATGAATGTAAGTGTAAATTGGAGAATAAACCAGCCAGAAAACGTGAGTCTTCAGGAGGTTTTGTCTGTGACAAGGAACATGACAAAAAAATGGCACCAAGAACAGGGACATGAACAAAGAACAATGGATGACAGCCAAAGACCAGGAACAATGATAACGACCAAAATTTTAGACTCAGGGAGTTAGAAGAATCAAAACCAACGTGGAGCCAAAGAGGACAAAAGACAATCGCAACGAAAACGAGTGTAGTTTGAAAAAGGATATTTCAAGTGCTAATCTTGATCATTCTTATGACTTGCATAGCCTGACTGATCTACAAAATTTAACGAAAATGGATGAAGATTTAACATCGAACAATAAGCCAAATAGAAACTCGACGCCAAGAAATAGCAGTAATGTAGTAAGAAAGAAGCTGGAAAGTTTAGGAAAAACTAAATTCACGATGACAAATACAAGTAAGAATTTGACCAGCGAAAATAAAACTAGATGTGACCAAGCAACTTCAATGATGCAATCATGCAGCAATAACAACAGTGTGGAGAGAAACCATTTAAGTGCGGTCGGCGTGGGACAGATTTCACAAGGCTTTACGAACAAAGTGGGACTTGGCGAATTATTGGAAAGCGAATACATCACAAAAGAAGAGGAGACAATTATTAGATTAGAAATGGAAGATCTACAACAGCAACTGCAAAAAAGGAAAAATGGGATAAGAATGCTGTGGAACAGAAGACAGGAGAGCAAAAAACAACAGCAAAACACACAAACATGCGTTAGTGCTAGGGAAAATTATACAGTTCTCGTTCAAAATAGAATTGGACAGGCAGGAAAGGATAGGATAGATAGGGGTGATACATGTTCAGATAGGAGTGCACCTTTTGAAATAAATGAATATTTTCAGGTTGATGAGAGAGAGGGAGAACACCGGGAACGAGGTACTACTCATGCGAAAAATAAAATACACATGACACGAAGCAACATGAATGAAGAATTAGCTAACTTAGGAGTGCATACAGATTACATGAATGTCACTTTCGTAAAGGAAAGAGGAGATAGTAGATATTCAAGATATGTGAAACATACAGTGTGAAAGTGTATTGATTGTAGTAAGAGACAGGATGTTTTGATTAGTGTTAGGGGTATGACGAGAACCAGTGCTAGTACGACACACAATGTAACAAAAACTCAGATGGACTCCAGATATCAGTTAATAACAAGTGTGCACATGACGAAAATACGAGTAGCCGCAGTGAACCTTATGGTGGTGGTCCGGGAGTGAACTGCAACAAGGGAAATAATTTGGCATGGCTGCGAACTGAAGAAAACGCCTCGGTGAAAAACCATACTAATGCTAAGAATGGGATGCAGTGCTATTGTGACATGCACATGATGCGAACTGATGAAAACCTGCCGGTGAAAAGCCGTACAAATGCAGAGTATGAGACACGATGCCCTTGTGACGCGCATATAATGCAGACTAATGAAAACACTCCGGTGAAAAGCCATACAAATGCAGAACATGAGACACTATGCCATTGTGATGCGCACACGATGCAAGCTGAAGGTAAAACCCCGGTGAAATACCATACAAATGCGCGGATGGGCAATCCAGAAGGCATTATTGAATGCAAAGGACATTTGATCAGTATGCAGAAACGAAACGCAAACTGCATCCGAGAAGACCCCTATAAAGCTGAAAGAAACCGCAAATACTTGCATAATAAAAAGAAAGACGACACAACTGTGAAGAATAAACCAGAATATGAATCGGTCCGCAAATGTGATTGTAAATATTGTACTGAGTATACCAAATGTGGGAAAAGGCAAATGGGAGATGAAACGAATAACAAATATCATAGGCAGGACAATACAGAAAATGGCACTGATAGGGAAAAGGGTTGCGCAACAACTGTTAACACTGACAAGAGGGTTGTAAGAGGGTTGCCAGGGGATGCAATGCTGATACAAGAGAATGGGAATGTGTTGACCGATACATAAACACGCATGCTACGCACAATGCGAATGAAACACTGGAATAATTAAACGATGAAATGAACTTATTGAACTGGTTGCTGAAAGCAGAGGTATACATCTCTAAAAGGGGGCTTCAGGGAAAGAGGCTTCATAACATTTTGACGAAGACATTGGCTGGAAGCTACACTGCCTGGTACAAAGCATTTGAAAAAAAACTATACAACGTGGAAAGAGGTAAAGGTGAACCTGAAGAAAGATTTCTGGAAGCAGAAGACCAAATATTAGCTGAATTATCAATATTTGGGCATAAACAAGATCAGGCACCAATAAAGTTCACAGCTCCCATAAAGGAGAAATATGATCAAATGAAGAACAAAATAACTGATTCAGAACAATTAATTGAGTTTATAATTGAAAGAATAATAGACTGTACAAGAGAAACATTAGCTAGAAATGCAACATCAAACTACAAAACTGCATGAAGAAATTAGGAAGCTACGACCCTGGCAACAATTCCCACACTCTAACAAAGTGAATAGTGCGACGACGACCAGTGACAACGGCAAGCAAAAGGGTTGGATGAAAAGAAAGAACATACAAATGGCAGACAAATGGTAAACAGTGCACCCAACAAACGAATGACGAAAGGTCGACAAGCATTAAAACATCAAGCGGTGCAGAAACAACAGATAATGGAGAAAATGTTAACGAACAACAGGAAAACAAAGGAGCTAGGAGCAAAGAATTTTCAGCTAATAGAGAGAAATGGAGGCCATGGATGAGTACACTTGCATGCCACAATTGTGGAACGGAGGGACACATTGCAAGACTATGTGATAAACCGAGGAATAAAAATCAGGCCTAGGCTTCAAAAAGTGACATAGGTCTGGCGAGAATTCTACTACGAGTAGGGTCGACGACATTTGGTGGGATAATCGACTCAGGCTCGACGAGGAACAATATTACCTTAAAAGGGTTGGAAGCCCTACAGATGGAACGTAAGCTGCAACAATGTAACAGTGCACCAGCCCAATTGGCCGATGGAGTATCAACAATGGCACCTGTTGGGGAAGTCGTACTGAACACATTAATTGAAGGAAGACACTACAAACTAAATTTTGCAGTATTCGAAAACCTGGGTGACAACTGCATATTAGGCATGGACTTTATAAGAACGACTGGGTAATAGTGGATATAACCAATGGACAAGCATATTTCCCGGGAAAAGTGTGGAAGAAAGACTTCTTTTTTAATAAAAAATGGGAAACGGAGGAAAGCAGTGAAATAAAGATAAACCCGTTGTGGAGAATGGCTACTGAAAATGGTAACGTAGAGACATTCAACGTATTAAATGATGAACAAACGGCAGAGCTAGACAATTTAACACGCAGACATACAAGCATCTTTCCAGGAAAAGCGGGTAAGACAAATGTTGGTGAACATAAGATTGAGTTTCATGAAAACCGGTCCCCTACGCTGGCAAGTACTACAGGAACTCCTGCAATGGGAAGAAAATGGAAGAAATGATACATGAACTATTGAAAAATGGTAAAATAGAACGATGTACGAGTGAGTGGGGATCAATCTTGTACCTGAAAAAGAAACCAGATGGGACATGGAGAGCAGTAGTGGATTACAGGATTGAATAGCCAAATAAAAGCTGACAAATACCCGACACCAAGAATTGACGAGGTTATGGAATTCCTACAAGGGAAAAATTATGTATCGATGATGGACGGAGAAAGTGGATTCCACCAGGTTCGTTAAGTCAGGATTCCAGAGACTACACGTCATTTTTATGCCATCTAGGGTCATTCCGGTGGTGGGTCTTACCGTTTGGGCTAAAAAATGCAACTGCCGAGTTCCAAAGGATTATGACGACAATATTAGGCCCATTAATTGGAAAAAACATGTATGCTCTATGTTGACGCCATTATTGTCGCGAACAGAACGTGGGAAGAGCATAAATTTCACATTGAACAGATTTTCAAGAAGCGGAGGCAGGTGTAATGCTCAAAAAGTCAAAATGCCACTTTTCTTTGCCAGTAATGACGATTCTGGGATACACAGTGAGTGGAAGGGGAATTCGTCTGAAAGGAAAACATCTACAAGCTCTAAAGGAGTATCCGAGACCCAAGACGAAAAAGGATCTTCAGAGATTCTTAGGACTATGCAATTATTTTTGTAAATTTATTAAGGGTTACTCGGACACAGTCAGAATTTTACTATAACTGATAAGGAGTGAAGGAAAGATTGTTTGGAACAGTGAACCCCAAGAAAGTTTTGAAAGAGTGAAAGTAGCAATACTAACGTCGGACGCGTTACAACTGCCAGACTACAACCAAGCATTTCATGCGACAGCTGTTAATTGACGCAAACACGATGGTAGACCATACGAGCTAGAAAATGGTAGCATGGAAATGGTAGCTATGTTAATGATATTTTTAATTTAAGTTCAGCTGATTATGAAGTTTCACCGCAGTTTCGAGACGGCTTTGTCCGGAAGGACAAGTTTTTGGAGGAGAGGAGTTTTGTCATGTAGCTGGGAGGGCCGCTTCGTGCTCAGCTGACCTTGACTCAACATTTCTCATAAGAGCCCGAATGACGTCACTTCCTGCTGCTTGCTGGCGAAAATGGCGCCAACTTTATTGTTGAGTTTTGTATGGGAAACGAATCTGCTGCAATCCATTATCTTTTGATGTCATCACTATATGAATGTAAGTGTAAACTGGAGAATAAACCAGCCAGAAAACGTGAGTCTTCAGGAAGTTTTGTCTATGACAAGGAACATGACAATACTAGGTAGGATGACTCTTGACTTGAAGATCTGAGGGTTACCCCCTGTCGTCTGATGGTTACACTGTAAGCACCCCCAGTTGAATGATACTCCAAGGAACGTGAAGTTCTTTCTCAGGAACAACCTGGACTTCAGTGTGTTGATCCCAAGTACAGTTACCGGACGAGTGTTCCAGTGAATCTGGTGTGGGCTAGATTTCGTTCCTTCACAGCCTGCATATAAACCAATTGTCCAGATAGGTATGTGCTTATACTCTCTTCCGGTGACAGGCATCCTAATACAGGCCAAAGGACTGAAGTAATTACTTCGGATGCCACACACAGTTCGAATGAAAGTACTTTGAAGTGACAAGTCATCCCATTTACCACAAACTTAAGATTTTGAAGGCCCAAAGATGGAGGAGAATGTACCGAGTTGCATCCTTCGCATCCATCGACGTCGTGAACTCATCTCTTTGCAGTGACTCTGATGGATGCCTGCGTCTCCATTTTGAAACTTTGTCTATGAACGTGTTGAGCAGCCTTTAGATGAAATATCAGCCCAGATCATGTAAACTTCATTGGGGTACCCCTGACTGAACTGTAGAATCCTAAAAAGCCCCTTTCGCAAAGGTGAAATAGCGCCTTCATCATAATAATAACGCCACTTTAGCAGCTAAGAGAGGATCCCCTGTTGTTCAGAAGCCAACTTGAAACTTTGCAGTTTGGCAGCTTGCAGTTTGGCACTTTGCTTGAAAGCTGTGGAGTTATCTTGAATGGGGATCTATAGCCTACCAGGCTTCAAATCTTTAGTATGTATGTGTCTTATAAATAAATAAAGAAAAACATTTTATGCAACAGAGGTTGCAAAGGGAACAGGTAAGGTGATGGGTGACCACTAACACCTGCCCAAAAAAGTTAAGAACAATAAAAAGCAGGTTGGGGAAGAAAAAAAATCCATAAAACACAAAAAGTAAAAATAGCTAAGCTCACCTGACTACCTCGTTAACTCACAATTTGCGAGTCTGGATTTCAAACATGCTAATGATGGCGAAGTCACCACATCTGTGGGCAGTTCATTTCACACTTTAACAACACGATGCGAGAAGAACTTCCGACAATCTCGCACATTAGGTTAGACAGTAAGTTTAAAGGGATGCACCCTGGTCCTACAATCATAGTTGATGGAGAAGAAGCGGCTGTAATCAACACTGTAAAGATGTTTAGACGGTCCCCATACGGTTTATCCCTAAGACCCAACAGATACTTGGTGAACGATCGCTGAACCGACTCGACATGGTCAATGTCCCTCGCATATTTCAGAACAAGCCTGACATAGATGCAAAAAGCTCAAAACAAAGTCTTGCGATCCTTGGAGATGAAGCAACGCTTAATCATGGCTGCTCTTTGTCTCGCAGTTTTTACAATGTGGTTGCAGTGGGAGGCATTCTTGAGATCACCCTCGAACCACTTTAACATCCTGCAGATGATTTAAAGGTTCATCTGTCAAACAGTAATTTAAATGATCATTTTTTGATCCAATATGGAAGACCACGCAAGGGGTAACTGCCAGTCCTGTGACCAGCAAACAGTATGCTTCAAAGCAGAGGCAAGTTCTAAATAATCATTTTCAATTATGATATGCTGGTATAACTTGATGTCGTCAGCGAATTTAGGCATAACTGTATTGGGATTATCAGCATGGAGATCACCAATAAACAATAAGAAAAGTAAAGGACCAATAATCGATCCCTGAGGGATGCCACTAATAACTGGCTTAGAACTAGAGATGACAGACTTTATACGGACACATTGGGATCTATTTGATAGAAAAGAGATCCAAACAAGAACCTCGCCATTAACTCCATAGCAGGCCAATTTGGCACAAGTTTAACATGAGAAACAGAGTCAAATGCTTTAGCGTAATTCATCAAAATAACACCAGTAGGTACACCCACTTCCAAAGCCATAGTCCAGTCGTCAAGGCAACATAATAGTTGCATCGTGGAAGACCTGCCAGCCAAAAAACTAAACTCGTTTTGGTCTAGAAGCTCACTTTCCTTAAGGTATACCAAAAGTTGGTCACGAATGATGCGTTCCAGGAGTCTGCAAGGTACACATATAAAAGAGATAGGTCTATAATTACAAGGATCTGCTGCATTTTCTTTTTTGTCGATGGGAGTACTGATGGCTTGTTTCCAACACGAAGGAAGTTTGCCTAATTTAAGGGATTTCTCCAAGATAATAGTGAGCGGCAAACCTAGCTCTTGCGTAAATCTTTATTAATAAAATCGAGTTATCGCGTCAGATGGACGCAACGAGACGGCCACACGACGGCCGACGGCCGCAAGTAACCAACCGGATCAACAGTCGTGGCGCCATCTCTTGATAGTCAGCGCAAGCGAATGAAGCAATATCAAGGCCCGCTGAGATAGTAGCTGTGCTCAACTCCATGCCTGTCAGCTTGCTTCTGTTTCGTGATGCTAGGAGTCCCAAATTGATCGTTACCTTTATGTGTTTAAAGTTTAAAGCAAGTCAGTTCAAGCTGTACGGATTTGTTAGCAGTTGTGTTGTAAACAAAAGACAGCATCTAATTTTTAAGTTTAAAAAGAACCAATCGGGATTTTGAGTACGAAACTGCTCGGTGCACAGTGCCGCCATCTGTTGCGGGCGTGGTCAAATAGCCTGCGGTATTAGCACAGCCAACTTGATACGGCAGCATCGCTCACCTTTAGCAGCCCTCAGTATTGTTGTCCCGTGCATGCTAATGCTGTTATGGTGCTCGTTCTCGTATCTGCCACATGGCGCGCTGCCATCCGACCATCGCTAGCATGCGATTGAACTAATAATTGTCACGTTTTGATAAGAAATTGCTTTATGGAAACGACGATTGTTTTAAAATAACGCATTTGTTGGCGTTTGTTGTTGTTTATTTTGTATTTTAAATAATGATTATGTATTGTCGGCGTTATTTTGGTCGATTAAGAGGGAAAACGCTAGCAGGTAGTAACTTGTCTGCAGATACGATCATCATTGAAACCAACATTTCAGGTGACAGGCTACATTCGAAGAAAGTATTCAAGTTTGTGAATGAGTCATGTGATAAATTTGAAGTTAAAAGAGATCTTAATGAAACCGAAGAAGCCCATTTCTATTTCAGCCTCTCGATCGGATGATCGTCTGCTGACTGACAATACGCGTATTTTGTGCAGTCTTAAAAGCTTTTTTCCCAATTTATTTCTAATTGTATCAATATGCATAAATTATTTGCCAAAATTCAAGCTTTATTTTTTTAAGATGCTCAAAACAGAATTAATTACTCTTTACCAATTGCAAATACCATATGTTACTGAATTTTATTAGTTAGAATTGCTTCATATTTGCAATTAAATATAATAAAATAAAACTTTTTTTTATAATTTACCCATGCATTTTATCCCCTACATTCCCTGTGCAAAAATCCAGCACGCCAAACATAGTCCCAAGCCTTTTACAGCATAGGCTAACGAAGCAGAGTGTGCAGTAAGGGGGAGGGGAGGGGGGAGAATTTAGGCCACTTTCGACTGATCTGGATGGAATCTGTCGCAAGTCTTATAAATTCATAGGTTTGGTAAGGATAGGTAAGGACGCTGCTTGGTTTTCCATTCATTAATCGACTCTTGAAAATAGTAGGGATCGACCGATACAGAAAAATACCGATTCGACCGATACCGATATTTTCCCTTCACTCCGATCCGATACAGATTCCGATACACAGATACCGATAACGAATTTAAAATAAAGTCAACAGGTAAAAAAGTCAAACTCATTCGTACTTCTGACCATAAAAAAACCCAGTCCACACTGCAGAAAGGCCTAATTGCAAAAAGCCGACAGTACGCACGCGTTTAATTCACCGAGACACTGTCCAGATGATGGCTTGCGATGCGAGCGGTGCTATACAGGAAAGGTTTCTCTCAAGCTAGGCAGAATAGCCAGTGTGTATGGACGATGGTCGTAATGGCCAAATAACTGTAAATAAACACCGATACAGATCCGATACCGATGAAAATACCGATACCGATTTTAATATCTGTCTATCCCTAGAAAAAACTAGATTTCCCAGGATTTTCCCACTGATTGAAATTCACTAAAGGAAAACAAAACGAAATTAATTAAACTGAATATCTATTATCTACGCATGAAAATAACATGATAGTTTTCGAAAGAAATTACCCCAATACTAACCTACTTTGTACCAGAAAAGGGTACTGTCCACCCTAAAAACGTATGCGTGTAGGGGATGGGGAGGGGGTGACAGGTTGTTTATACCCAGAGATTTTTTCTGTCGGGGCAACTGACAATTTTTTTACACCCCCATCCCAACTTAAACATTTTATTCCTGTCCGTGTCCCCCTGGACAAAACCTGAAATAAATGCAGGCATAGTCCTCAGTTTCCTCTAACTTTGTTTGCGATTGTGTTTATACTCTCATGTGCAGCTCTCTTGAAACAAGGGTTGACTAAGCACTTAACAGTAAAAGGACAGAAAAGGAAAATAGCAGTGATGGCGTTACTTGCTGCAACGTTTGTTGTATTTTTCAGAATAAATTGTAAAATGTCCAAATGTTTATTAAACACAGGTCCGGTATTGGGGGGGGG
>JAHWFP010125663.1:4797-39166 GCA_023313725.1 Lithobius niger | reverse complement strand
CCAAAAGGCAACGTAAATAGGTTTGCATCCGTATTTATTTAAATATTTTCTCATATGAGGAACATAAGTTATGGGCATGCTGGTGTTTGAAAACCTTTACCATAAATCACCTATTAAACGCCATTGGGCACCTGCAGTTAATGTGGGAAAAAAAACCCCGAAGAACGGAAATAAAACATAACCCAATTTCTAACCTCTTTCTGGCCATGAAGGGTTTTACTTTCTCACCGAAAAGTCGGTGATTACGGTTCATTCACGTATGTGATCTGGATCAATCTAGTATTAACACAATACCTTTCTTCGTAGTTATTCATAAATTTAGTTTATTAAACCGTTCCACCTCAATATCTAACATAATTCACAGTTAAAATAATTTTTAACCACCCAAACCTTCGTAAAATCCAACACCATTCATGGCTGGGAACCGCTATGCTGTGAAACCACCATTTTCCAGAGGTTGGAGTGAAGTTGGCATTATTTTCCATCCGTCCTGGAGAGAGTGATCCATGCAAACTTCGGCTCTCTCCTGGACGGAAAATGATGTAAACTTAACACCAACTTCCGGAAAATGGTGGTATCACACAAGAGGTCCTGAATGTAATCACGTTGGTATTACGAAGATTTGTGTCGTTCGAAATCAGTACTAACTACGAATAATGGTGGATTTTGGAGGAGGGATAATCCAATAAACTTAATTTTTGAATAAATAAGAATAAAGGCATTGAGTTAATGCTAGATTGTATCTGTATCATGTATGAAAATGATCTGATAATCGCTGACTTTACCGTGATCATGGCACTACATCACATAGTGTGATGGATATTACGTCCATGAAGTGACGGACTAATCAAGGATAAATGGTAAAGTGGGATTACCACCCAATGACAGGCCGCAGCATCTAAAGCCATTTACCACTATCTAGTTCTATCTAGCCCTTACTTTCAACAAGAGACGGAACACACAAACATATTTCTTTTCACGAAACAACCAAGCCACACGCCACCTTTGAAATTATTGAGAGTAAAGTTGACGCACCCACGTGCACCACTGCAAACGGTATAGTTAAGCCTAACGTAATCACGGGCAGTTTTTCCTACATATCGACCGTTTTGAAACTCAGATTTTGATCCGCTTGATGGGCGCCATCTAGTGATAGTGCTATTGTTAACCTTCACCGGTTGCTCTCTGGTGCACGTGGATGAACCGACTTTGTACTCAATAATTAAGGAGACACGCGGCTTGTTTGTTGTGTAAAAAGAAATTTCTTTGCGCAGTTCTTTGCTTGTTGAAATTAAGTGCTACATAGAACTACATAATGGTAGACGGTGCTAGATGCTGCCGCCTGTCATTCGGCAACTTTAAGCGACAAGTGAAGGACACACGTTGGATAAAAAGTTGATTTTGTTAAATGTATGAAGCGTGTAGTAAAGTTTGCAGCAGTAAAACGACGATTTAAGGGGATTAAAAGTGGAGTTTCTTAAATGTACTGTAATGTTTTGTTGTTGGAATGACGAGTGAATAGTTAACGCACGAACCTTCCTCTCATTTACTGTGCACTATTTTTATCTTTGTTAGTATCATAACGCTAGTTTCTTAATAGTGTTGTGACTCTTGCTAGTGTCTAGTTTGCTAGTAAGCAGCCATATTGTCATATGCAGGGTGTTATGGAAATATAGTACCAAATTTTGGGTGGTTATACAGGGCACAGAAGCAAGCAACTATTCCTAAGAAACCCATTTCAGAAAAAGAATTTGGGTATTTCTGGAAAGATTCTTCAGTGGTTTGCAGATTTCCTTAAAAATCGAACTCAAGCAGTGAAATTGGGATCTACCTTTTCCTTGTCCTTGCCAGTCACCAGTGGTGTTCCTCAGGGGTCAGTGATCGGCCCATTGTTGTTTGTTATTTACATCTCCGATCTTTCGACAGATATACAAAATGCTAAACTACCAAAATATGCTGATGATATTAAGTTGTACCGATCCATTACGGACGTTAATGACCATGCACTGCTTCAGGCATCTCTTAAAGGTATTCTCCGTTGGTCAGCTAAGTGGCAACTGCCTCTTAACAATGGCAAATGCTTTGTGCTCCATCTCGGAAACAATAATTGTAATTATACATATTCACTTGAAAACCATGCCCTTAAAGCTGAGTACTGTATAAAGGACCTCGGTGTAAACTTTTCATCTAACTTAAATTTCTCAAACCATTGTAATCTATTTGTCAATAGGGCAAAACGAGTTGGGCATATGGTGAGAAGATGTTTTGTCTCCCGCGATGTGCGGACACTGGTCAGGGCATTCGTTATTTATGTACGGCCCATCCTTGAGTACGCCAGCCCAGTCTGGTCCCCGCATCATCCTAAAGACATCAGGCATATTGAGTCTGTGCAAAGATCATTTACGAAGCACCTACCAAGATTCTATAACATGCCTTATGCAAGACGTTTAGCTAAACTTGGTTTGGAGTCTCTTGAGCTGCGGAGATTGCATGCTGATCTTTGCCTCACTTTCTCCATTTTGCGTGGCCTGGTCGACCTTAATCCTGGGCTTTTCTTTGTGGTCCGTGGAAATGGGTTTACCAGGGGCCATTATCTCAAGCTTACTGTTTTGCCTTTTAAAAGGGATTGTAGAAAGTATTTCTTTTCTAATCGTGTGGTCCGCCCTTGGAACAGCTTATCGTTGGGGGTAGTGGAGTCCGAAAACCTGCATATTTTCAGGCGAAACCTGAGGGAGGCTGACCTTGGCATGTTTCTGAGATGTTTTTAGCCTGTTGCGCATTAATTTTTCGCGTTTTCGTGTAGTTTTTTTTCTCTGTTCTCTGCCCACCCGCCCGGTTTGTTTTATGTAATCTTCTTTTCCCATTTGCTTTTTTAATTATTCTGGACAGGTGTCAGTGGCCCTAAAAAGTCCCTTCCTGATCCTTTTTCCATTCTGTATGTGGAAATAAAAGTTTTATTATTATTTATTAAGAACTGTTTTTGAGATACAGGGTTAGAGGTTTACAAACGTCCTAAAGATATCAGACGATAACTTGGTACACGTTCACTACATTGTAGGTGCTTTGCAATGGTGCAAACTCAAATCCGTGATTTTAGACATGAGAGGGAGAGGGGTGTGCAAACTGATACAAAGGCGGTGGGCAGACTAATTTAATGGTAGGGTTTCTGCCTTTTACTGCGATAAAGGAAACGTCTGAAGTGTTTTTCATAAAATGCGTGTCATTCTCGAAGATGGAATCATGTGCCGTTTCCAAGAGAAATGCATGTAAGTGTGGTTAAGTTGATAAGGGGTACGATAAGAAGGATCCATGAATCCATGGACCGAAAAATCAACCTCTGTATCGGGGAAATTGGACGACAATTTGAACACTTGCGTTAACTGCGAGCGATATTAACTGACATGAGATAATTGACGTTATTATTTCTCATCAACACATCTCAAAGTGGAACAAGTCTCCAATTGGAACAAGAGATGCATTTTGTTTAAAGAACTTTCGACGTTTATTTGACTCAAAATGCCTTTTGACCTGCTTTGATTCAGTCTGAATTGTACCAATTCAAGCCAATTCCACAAAAATCAAATCGATTATACCCAATTTAAGCCCCAAAATTCACCAAAATCGTCTAAAGTTTCAGAGATATCCTAAATTTTACCTAAATTTACCTAAAGTTATGCTGGAGTTCGGTTGAATTTGGTGGAATTGAATGGAATGAGTCAAAACGTTTGTTGAATCGACCTGGATTTGACTGAAAGTAAGATTGTAGCAAATCAAGTCAATGAATTGGAAATGATTTTTCACGATGAGGGAGGAAAAGTAATTGATTGGAGTTGATTTGAATTAGCAAGCAGTGAATTGAATTGTATTGAAACATGACAATGACTTGGTTGGAATTGAATCTGATTCACAAATTTTAATTGGAATTGATCTGGAATGGAATTGCTTCTCAGTGGAATTTAGGTAGAAATGGAATTGATTTGCTGTTCACTAAGTTAATGTAAACGTACTTGACTCAAATCCATTGACTTACGCCCATCCCTGGTAGAGGTGAAAAACTTTTATCACTTTCTTCATTTTTATCATTCGTGGGTAAGTAAGCAAACAATTTTGAAGTAAAGGCAAAAATGTGTTGGGCAAATTTTTTTTCTCCACACAAAGCATAAACTCAAAATTTTCTAAAAATTGATTTTTAGTACTGAAGAGGGGGAGGGGGGGGGGGTAGCGCGACTGCACCCAGTGCACTTACCTAACTCCACCACTAAGCTAAACTTCCGATTCAAACTGTGTAAGAAAGAAAATCACTTTGTCCCGAGCTAAATTTGCCTAGTCCTAACACATTACTTGCACATTTTTGTTGAAAGATGTATCTAAAATTTCATTTTCTTTGTTTTCAATCCTGCAGGGTCATTTCTTTGTCATACCACCTTACGTGTTTACCACACCATCAGATTTTCACGAAAATTGTATGATGTGCTAGGGGTCTTAAAATATGACAGCCGGCAAGAAAAAGCCCATTTTGCCGGCCCCCAGGCTGGCCGGCTAAAAATGGTTTCTTTTGCCAAGGAAAACATGCTTAACCTGATAATTTTTGCACTTCATTGATCCTCAATGTCGTTTCCCTGGAGGTTTCTTGACTGCATGTAGCCGCCTGCTTGCAAGCCCACACTGCGCCTGCGCGGCACTGCCCTTCTCTATAAAACCGAGAGCGCATACGCTTTCGTAATTTATTTTCCTCTCAATGTGTCAGGCGGTGACTCGAGAGGGGAGGCACGGTGGGTTTGGTTAAGTATGTTTTCCTTGGCAAAAGTAACTATTTTTCGCCGGCCAGGCTGGGGGCCAGCAAAATGGGCTTTCTTACTGCCCTGGAAGACAGCTTAACCTGACAATTTTAGCATTATCAGAAGACCTCGTCAAAGTTAGGTGGCAGGCACCGCCTTGACGGGAGCCTTGGATTGCAAGCAGGCTTCCCCCAAAAACTTTAATGAAAAATTTCGCACTTATTCAGAACAATATGATGAAACAGGAATTTTGGTCTCTTTTGTGGTATTTGGTGGCCCTGAAAAGGGCGGTTGGATTTAATGAAGGGTCTTGCTTCCTTCTCTGGTTGGCTTGCTTCCTTCATGGATTGGCTCGCTTCCATGGAATGACTTGCTTCTGCTTCGTTCTGAGTGCTTAAGGGGCTTGACCACTATCCTGGCTGCAACGATTGGTCCCAGCCGGTGTAATCCCTTTTATTCTCTCGACATGTCCCTCAGGTAGTGTAAGGTGAAAGTTACCCCATGATGCTGCTGTGAAGATCTCTTTGATTGGAGTGGCGTTGTGGTGGGCCCACGATGTGGAGACTGCTCTACTGCGTGTGCTGTTACTCTCATGCTACTGCTCGTGCTGCCGTGCTTGTCGTAGGCTGCTTCAATAGTCTTTATAATCCAGCGTGATACCTTTGCTGCGGAGGTTTCACTGGATTGAGAGTCCTTAGGGAGGAAGAGTTAATTCCTTCCTTTCATTTTCGTGTTGAGTTCGAGTTAAGTAGAAACGTAACGCTCGAATTGGGCATAGTAAGTGAACGGGTTCGTCACCGTAGATGGTTGAAAGGGTTGAAAGTTATTGGTTTTGGAAGTTCAGTTGGTTTTTGTGTTTTCGCTTGGAAGTTTTCTCTTGGATACAATGTAACTGAGGAGTAGTTTGGTCCGAAGATGCAATAGGCTGGATCGGCTGATATAGCTTGTATTTCGGAGCAGCGTAGCTGGCTGCCAGAGTCACGAGAAAGACAGTTTTGCGGGTCATTAGGTGTAGGGAGCTATCTTGCGTTGGCTCGTAAGGTTCTTCCATTAGGGATTGTTGAACAAGTGACAGATCCTAGCCGGTTAATGTTCGTCTCATTGTTGGTCATTCGTTCTCGATTGAACGGAGTATGTAGAAATTCGGTAGTCTTCGAGAAGTTTTGTTGTATTTGCTGCTTTGAAAACAGAGTTTAATGCTGAATGGTAGACGAGAATCGTTGAGCCTTTGAGTTTGTCAATGTTGAAAAGGTCATTGAACATTTTCAGGAGGTCAGGTAGAGGGATTAACTTCCCTTGATACACCAATGATTCCATCTGGTCTAGTGGCCGTCATACGTTTGGTTTGTTGAGTCTCTGGTTGCTTTTGATGCGATACGTTCGGTCTCTTCTCGATGAATTCCAGTCTTTTTGAGGAGTTTGACAATAGTAGCCACCCATGAAGGTTTAGGTTCGGAATGTTTGGGTGGAGCTTGGACCCTTTATGTTGTGACAGAAGATCTGGAAGAAGAGGCAGACTTCTTGGAGTGTCGACTATTATATTTAGGAGACTGGGGAACCATGGTGCCTGATGGCCACAGGGATGCGATCAGGAGGAAGATGCCCTAACTTTCCTCTATTTTCTGAAGGACCTGCGGAAGTAGCTTGAATGGTGGAAATAGGCATGCATATAGGTTTTGCCATGGAAACGTCAGGGCGTCGACTGGTAAAACCTTTTTGTCCGGGATCGGACTTATGTAATGGGGAAGTCTGCCATTGTGCTTCGTGGTGAATAGGTCTATCATTGGAGTGCTCCAAATGGTGAAGAGATATTCGCAGGTGGATTTCTTGAGGCTCCATTCGCCTGTTGGTGGCTCTCGGCGAGATAGAGAGTCTGCAATCACATTTCTGTTGCCTGGTATATGAAGTGGAAGTAGGGTGACGTTGTTTCGGATGCAGAAGTTGAAAATCGCCGAGGTTATCATGTGTAACAGACGAGATTTTGTTACTCCTTCCTTTCGGGTGTAGGCTTCCTGTTGTGTTGTCGGCTTGGAATTGTATTACCTGATCTTGAATGTGAGACCGAAAGTGTTCTAGAGCAAGCTGGATTGCTCGAAGTTCGAGAATGTTGATGTGGTCATCGTTGTTCGACAGCCAGCGGCTTGAAACTTCCAGGTTGTCCATGTGGGCTTCACAGCCTTCGTTGGACGCATTGGTGAAGAGGAGTCGATGGGGGTGGTGGTACGTGTAGAGGTACTGTTTTTGCCAAGTTTGTGATGTCTGACCACCACAGAAGACATTCGTGGGGGAAGTCTCTGTCCCAGGGGCTTTTCTGGTCCGGTAGTTCTTGGTAATCTGACCAGCAGTCGATTCGATGATGGTGAAAGGGTGGACCACCCAGCAACTGTAGGGTATGAGGTTCGCCATTGCATCCATCTTCCCGATGAGGTAGTTCAATTTTCGGAGTAAAAGGCAGGTTTGCTTTCGGAATTATCGAATGTGTTGTAGGAGGTCTTGTATTCGTTCTAACGATGGAGAGATTCTTGCCGATTGTAGATTGAACGAGGCGCCTAGAAAGGTGAAGGTTTGTGCCGGGGTTAGGTGAGATTTGGCTTGGTTTACTCTGAATACCAGTTGGTTTAGGAGGTCGACTGTCTGATCTCGGTTGTGTTCCAGACAAAAGGGGTCTTAGTTGTTGAGTGCCCAGTCGTCGAGGTATGCATTCGCCTGGATTTATTGTTGATGTAATGCCGCCAGAACTGGTTTTAGAATCAAGGTGAAAATTCTTGGTGCTGCGTTCAACCGAAAGGAAGAGATCGAAATTCATAGACCTTCCGGTCGTAGATGAAGCGGAAATAATGACTTGTCGCTGGATGTAGGGGTACTTGAAGGTATGAGTCTTCTAAATTGATTGGGACTGTCCAGTCGTTTTGTTTGAATGATTGGCGGATTGACTGCAAGGTTTTCATTTTGAAATGGTCGTTGGCGATTAGCTTGTTCAGTGGTTTGAGATTGAAAATCAGCCGAAGGCCTCCTGTTTTCTTCGGTCGAGTGAAGATGATGCTGTAAAACCCCGGTCCCAGATTGTGGCATCCATTGATGGCTTTTTTTGCCAAGAGTTGTGCAATTTCGGACGAGAGGGTTTCTGATACTAGTGTTGTGAAGTCCCATGGTGGGGAGGCCGTGAGAGGGGGTCTTGAAAGAAAAGTCGGACGTAAGCCATGTTCGATGATCGAAAGGATTTCCGTGTTCAGGGTTAATTTTCGCCATGCAGGGAGGAAATGCCGGAGTCTCGCGCCGGCTGGAAAGTCGCCTGGATGAAAGGCGTCATTGTTGTCCTTTCTGAAAGGAGCTTCTGCCCCCTGGTAACGAGTAGTGGCTACGGCGATCCGGGGTGGTTACGTGTTTGTGCTGGTTTCTTTGGCCGAAGCGGGAGCATGATCCTTGGTCCGTCCGAAAGGACTGGGGTTGCTTGGTTTGCTGAAAGGAGTTTTCATTATTTCTGCTTTCGGCTGGGCCGCTCTTGGTTTGTTCCAGTCTTTTATCGGCTGTCTGTTAGCGGGAGGTTTGTTCTTATGGAACGGGCAGTTGGTTGACTAGTTTCGTTGTGGATTTGGCTTCCTGGAGATGTCAAGGTGTGTGTCAAGAGTGTTTCAGACTCATGGATTGGCTGGTTCCGAAGTGGGTGCCTAGTCGAGTCGTTTAGGTTGTTTGCTGTCTTCAGAGCTATTTCCCCGTAAGAGCAGGATGTTGTTGAAGAGCACTCTTGTTGCCCAGTTTAACGAATGATAGGTGGCGAAACTGGCTCTCTGAAAGAGCTGTCAGATGAGGGATGAGACGTTTCGGACTCTTCAGGGCTGGCATCGGGCGAAAGCTTCTCACAGAGGGTGTTAACTGCTGTGTTTAATACGTCGGCCTGTGAAGCGGCGTGAAGACTCATGCGTTAACATTTATCGTTTTCGAAAAGGACAAAAGACGGAACCTTCGGGATTGAGAGGGCGGTGCCGAAGTCCAACTTCACTCAGCGCATAGGAATTTGCTTTCCGTATAGGTGTCAAAATTGCGAGGATTTGGTGCGCCATCGCTGAAAGGGCAAAAAAAAACTTGTTTCACGTCCAGAGATTGGAGCCGGTGGTTCCTTATCGAGTATTAAAGGTTCTCCTTTCCCAAGTAAGGAGCCCTCATTTCAGAGGAGGCAAGTGAGGAGGGTCATTGACTGGACGAGAAGGTTACGTGGCTTGGAGTCTCGATCTCGAACGGCAAAGCCAAATCCAGTTTTCAAACCTCTGTTAATGATGGGAGCGTCGGCCGACTGTGAAGGTTTATATAAAACGCAGTCTTCAACTGTCTTGAGCAAAGCTGCAAGAGGAATCATCGGATCATCGCCACTTTCGTCGGTGAAATGAATGCATTTCTGGGACGAAAGGGGAAGCTGAGCTGGGATCTGTGGTGGAGCCTTCTCTACCGGAGCCGCCGTGGCGGGGGTTGGCTTGTCAGAAGGCTTACACCTCTTAGTTGAGCGGGGTGAAAGCTGTGATGGGCGCTTTCGGCTTTCGTGACTAGTGCTGGATGCTACCCATTCTTGAGTGTGAGCTCTTCGGACAGATGATGTACAAGATGGGGGAGGTATCGGATTTTCTTTCGTTTGTTTTCGGATAACAGACTTGACAATCAAGTCGACTTCATTCCGGGTCACACTTTGGCCTCTTCGTGACGAATTGGACGAAAGATCCAATGGTGAGTCAGGATTCGGCGGGGGTTGAAGCGATGCAGTAGCCCGACGATAATTCCTTTTCGCTTGACAATAGGGCTCTTGAGCAGATTGGAGATCCCTTTCGAAATCTGAAACGGCTGGAGATTCACGGACCGGGGTCCGTTGGCCAGCTTCCATCTGAGACTATTCGATGTTTGGATCCCATGGGGCAGGAACGGCGTCGGCAGCAAGGTCAAGGGCTGAGAACCATCCGTCGCCGAGGACAAAAGCATGAGCAGGAGCACGGAAGAGAGCAGCGTTAGAAGCAGCAGCTTTGGGAGCGGCGGCCATCTTCAGCTTGAGTTGAATTCAAATTCCGGACGAAAGGAGGGAAACCATGAAGCAAGGTGACGCAAGGCAACCTCTGGAGGAAAATGAATGACGAAAGCGTGCATGCTCTCGCTTTTATAGAGGAAGACTGCGCCACGCAGGCCCAGTGTGGGCTTGCAAAGCAGGCGGCTACATGCAGTCAAGAAACCTCCAGGGAAACGACATTGACGATCAATGTAGTGCAAAAATTATTAGGTTAATATGTTTTCCCCCCACCCTCAGCCACGACGGCTCTGCATGGACTTTTTGAATAAAGACTGGCGGTTTTTATTGTGAATTGTGACAAGCAACGGCCGAATTTCGGGTTTTAAGACTGACCGTCATTCCAACGTTTACATAGGTCTATTGGAAGAGAAACGCGAACGCGAGATAATTAACTGATGTCATCGTGTTGGGTGAGTGGAAAGCCATGACGAAAGTGATAAGATAGTCTAATTTCAGGAAAATAAATAGGTGTGTATTTGGAATCCGCCCAAAATCTCAAAAGACATGACCTCAAAAGACAGAGTCTTGAACAGACATTCGTCCTAAGCCTGCAAGTCCACAACCTACAAAATCACAATCTCGAAAATCCTAAATCTCGAATACACAGATTGCAAAAAAAAAATTCTCGAATGCAAGAAACTAAAGCCGGTTTCACTATTTAGTATGTAAAACTCCTAAGTCCGTTAAACAAAACTCCTAAGTTATTTCACGAATAGGCAATGTTGTGAGCAATTTCCTCCCAGGTAGTCACATAAGTGACGCTCAGCATACTCGGAAACAATTTTTTATGCAATCTGCTACGGACATGGACTTTTTTCCTTCTTCTTTCTGGTGTACCAACTGTTCGTGCACAAGCTTATCTTCTGTGAGGCTTTGTTCCTTCTGTAGACAATTTATAAAATTCCATAAAATCGGGATTGTATGCGTCGACCTCAACATCCAGACACCCCAAATATTCCTTTGGAGTCTGTTCGTAAACAAACCCGTTCAACACGAGCTTGTTATTGTACTTTGTGGCTATGGACAAACTCTGTTATCTTAACATCATTCTGGCACTCAACACAACTGCCAGAAAGGAACCAATTATATATTCCGATGCCCCTCTTTCTAGTGGGCTAACAACAGGATTAGTCAACTAGGAAAGGGGGACTTCTGCAATTAAACTGTTTTGGCTGCCTAAAAAAAATGTTGTGTATCGTTATTTTTTTTAGAACTATCATTCTGATTGCTTTGAATTCAAGCCAAGTATTCTGGGTATCGATAGCAACAAAACTTAAAATTAGTTTATTAAATATTTATTTATTAACGCTTTTCCGCGAAAAGGCGTAGTTTTAGGTTGATATTTTTCGAGTTTTACTATTTGATCCTATGGAAATGTTTAATTGTTTTCAGCCCACCTTGTAGTGCAGTTTCACAGCTTTCAATTAAGCTATTGTGTATAAAAATCTGCTTAGTAGTTTAGATTCCCCATCAATCAAAGTTTATTCAATTAGAAATTTCTTTATTATAGTCGAAAAAAGTTTTTTTTCCCCGGTTTATCTTTCCAGGTTCAAGATTTTCTAGGTTCGAGATTTTGGACATTCCAGATTTAGAATCTTCGAGATTGTGGCTTTCGAGGTAGGGGGTTCGAGATTTTGGCTTTCAAGAATTTGGTCTTCGAGATTGTGTCCAGAATTCGTTTATTTCAGTATGTACAAATGTCTTCTCCAGACCCAAAGAATGCAGGTTCGAGTCCTGCATGTACGGGACTTTAAAAAAGTTACCTGGTTAATTCATGCAGTAGAGGCTTAATGTAATAACTCATTTTTCTTCAAGTTTTCTTTTTAGTGAACCCCGGCTGCGATTACGACATTCATCCCTGATGGGAGGGTAAGTCTTCCTCGACTGGAGGGCCAACGCCTCCTTGTCCTCCCTCTGGCGTCGCCACCGCTGACTAGCTATGAAGTTGGACGGACACTTAAGTGCTTTAATTGCACAGCTGCAGCCATTTAAATATACTAATACATTTTTTGACAATACAGCCCCCTTTGTGTTCACTAGGTTTACAAAAAGTTCACAAGTTAATTGTATATTCGTGTATTCAATAATGCACATAACAATTAACAATCAACCTAATTTGAAACGTTAACTTATTTTATTACAAAAACTTAACTAGTATTTTAATGAAAACAAAAGTAAATAATACACACACACACAGTAAACGATGGACAATCCTGTGTAAATAAAACAATTTTTAACCTAACTATACATTTTAAACCTCTCAGAATGCAGAAGATAGTACTGTTTTTCTGTACATTTTATTGGACGTGAAATAGCTGTTTAACAGTTTTACCCTAAACCGGCGCTTAACTAGCTAGTGAACAAAATATCGAAGCACAGTTAACTTAAAAGAAAACTAAACCCCAAACTCCAATCCAGTTTAGGCAGTGGAATTATAGTTTTTAGAACCATTCAACATCAGTAGATGTTAGTGCTTACGCTGTACGTATTTTTAAATCACCTGCTTTTAGCAGACGATGCGTGCTTAGCTCCGACTCGCGCAACCTAATGCCATTGTGAATCATGCGGTGTGACGTCGGTTTTCTTCCCGCAATCACGCGGCTCTCTGCGTGACGCAAGCAACAGAAACAAAACGAAACGGGACTCGCAGACCTAACCCCAACTGGCTTTCAGAAAGATACTGTCAGAACCCTCCATGGCACGAGCTCTCACCGTTTCTCAGTGGGATAAACTGACTTAAAAGTTAGTTATTTTTATTTATTTAGACGTTATTATCAAGGCAAGTCTTTTAAGTCTTATAATTATTTTTTGGGCCTTAGCTAACATAAAAAAATTGAAAAGTGAGGTTTAATTCCTGTAAGTGTCTTAAGGAAAACAATGGCACTTAAAACTGACTGGGAGTTGACAAAACAATGGACAGGCTAACTACAGGCTACCAACACACACATGGTAACACTTCAAACAATCCAAATGTCGCTTCTAACAAATAGTTATTGACAAAAATGACAACTCGTATTATTCTAGTCATATTATTATTACAAGCTCGTACAGCGAATAAATGTTGGGCTCCATTATCACTAAGTTTTTTCTTAGCCTTCAGATCCATTAGTATAAATGCAGGTAATTAAAACAATTACGTCTAAGTTCATGCACAGTGAATGGTTTAACACTTGACAGGTGGATTGTGGATTGGCTATGTTACTTTTTGTTTGACAGTTTCACAAATCGAGAAGACAGTGGGGAAAATAAATCATACATTTAAAAGTCAAAAACACGAAACTCCTCTAAAAGTAGTAGTAAGGTTACTATGGTTTGCTGCTGTAAGAAAATTCTGTAACGTTAAGATTTTGTCAAATTTTTCACGGTTTAAAGTGTACAAATTGTGAATTTCCAATTCAGTTCGCCCGTTATTATCGAGATAAAAACAAATAGTTACATCACATTTACAATCTACTTTCTGAACGTATGTGTATCTTTGAGTATACTGTCTAACGAAATATGTCTTCAAGAAAAGAATTTAAAACTACCAACATCAATGTTGAAAATCATTCACAGATAAATTAATTTCTTTAAAAAAAAATGACAGATTTTCTCCACTTTCAGTTTTAGTAACTTAGGACAATAAGCTTCTAACAAACGAATGTAACAGACAATGCAGTGTATGGATAATTCTTACGTACTATAAAAGGTCGAAGTAATACAACAAAAATGTGTGGCATCATTACTGAGTGGTAGTACATTACAAAATGAAGGACGCAGAAACATAGGTGCCTTCTCTAAATGAACTACCGTATCCTAACGAACTAGAGGTTACTGCAATATGGATTTTTGTCGCTAAAACTTGTATGTGTAACACCCAGTATAGCCCGTCAAAGCATTAATACCTCGATTTATTACAACTGGGAGGTTATGGGATTCAACAGGCATTGTTGGACTTTTGGAATGTAGAGCAGGCATCTTTGAATTAGAGCCCCTTAAATAAGACTTATGGCATATCCAATTACTGAGAAATACAATATCAATTACTTAAGATACAATGTATAACATGAATTTACACATGCTGCACGAATTTGTTTTACCACACACAGAAAAGAAATAGAATTACATTCAGAGCAATGTAAACAATTTGAAATTCTTGTGACACAGATACTCGGATAGACTGACAGGTGACAGTTCTTGGGTTACATTGTTTTTGACAGTTTTGAATGCACATTTTAAATTTATGGTGCAATATCTTACAAACTGGATGTTAAAAGATTGGGTAAACGAAAGCTTTAAGGGTAACATTTCGCAATGCCAAGGATATAGCACAATAATCAAATATTCTAAAAAATATTATCTAATGAATATTTGGAAAACAAAAATCAGAAACTTACGCGAAATATCCATTTCATATGATGATATCAAAAGATAGTAAAACTAAGCCACTGGGACAAATTTCAAACAAAATGAATCTTAAATTGTAAAGAAATATCCATATCACATGAATCAAGCCAAAAAGGCAGATGTTAAGATATACTTTAAACCAATAGCTTGGAAATTAGCCAGATGTAAGTTAAGACCAAGACCTGGAAAGACTCAGCAAAGTCATAAATTTTTAAAACCAACCCAACCAAGAAGGTAGGAAACTACGTTTCTTACTTCCTCGAGCTTGTTCGTTTTGGTTTTCCACTGGCAAGTTCCTTAACGCTGTATGTGATTTGGGCTCAGGATCTGCAATATTTGACTTAGATGCTATTGGTTTTATTATTGTAGCATCGTGTTCGGGTAAACTGGCCACACGACTTCGAATTTCCTTTGATTCTATAGTTGGACAGCTAGGGGCCATACTGTGTGTGCTTGCTGAAATGTTGGTATCTGTACTGTGTTTGTAATCCAACTCTAAACCTGCCTCTTCGTGTGATATAGCTTCAGTTAAATTATTACTCTTACGTGAACTAGCACTATCTGCTGTTATTTGCTTTAGTTCTGTAACTAGGAGAGACTGAATTTTTGTGCAATTCATTACACCATCACTGGCCCCATAAGTAGCATGTACTCGCTTTAATTCTGCTTTTGAGAATGTAGGTATTTCATCTTGTGCATCACTGGCCAGTGTATGGGATTTGTGGTCGGGATCTGCAGCTTTATGTGTAAGAGTAGTTCTGTTTTTTAAACCGTCGTCATTTCCATGCAAACGAGCTTCCGCTGCATACTTTTTCTTTAGTTTGGTAACTGGAGGACAAAAAGTTTCACTAGAAGAACTAAATCCAGCATTGGATCCAGTAGCAACCTGTATGTGTTGCTTCAGTTCATGGCCTTTGATGGGAAGGGCACAGAGCTCATCTACAAGCCGGTGCATCTCAGTAGGAGATACCTCCACGCTGTTACCTCCATTACGTGTTGATACTTTTAATGCTTCAGAGCTTTTTAAATATTGCCGTTGCATCTTCTGGAGTCCTTCCAATACACGTTTGTCGCCACCACTCATACATTTATCCTCTTCTTGTTTAATAAGCATTGCCAGGTGTTCACCAAAAACATCACTTTGTTGAACCAAAGAATTAGTATTCAAGAAATCCCCAAACTTCACACATGCATTCAATATTTTAACTTGTTCTTTTTCTAACTGCTTCTGTCGATCAGAAATTTCCTCCAGAAAACTTTCAGCTTTTTCCTTATCCGATTTTTTATACTTGAGCGTAGCATCAACTGTAGAGTCAACACCCGAGCAAATTTGATGTTTCTGTTCATACCTGATGTGCATGTGTGAAGACCATGGACATCCACAATGCGTACAGTTATGTTTGTCATCCATTACTACGCAGCGTTTAAGTTCTTCGTTAGGGCACGACTCCGACTTGATCGCTTCCAAATTGCAGCGATCATGACAATGTGTAATGTAAACGACATCTTTAAACTGTGTATTTTCCAATTTCTGATACCTGACACATCCAGGACTTGTGCACACAGTTCTAGGAAATGGTAACGAAACGGCTACAACACCCACATATTGCACACTGAGCTTTTCTCTCAAATTCTCCATGCTATATGCTGACTGTTGTATTTCCAGTTTTTTTTCTTCCACCATAGCTATGTTAGCCAGAATGTTTTGAGTAATACTAGCTATAGGCTTACATAACTGATTAATAATTCGTCGAGTGTCGTTTAGCGATATTGTATCTTGCACTACATGGGCTTTCATCTGCACGAAATGCGAAAACAGTCGTTTTGTTTCAGTTACAGAGCGGTCCCAACTCGTCGAGTAAAGGTCAAGCCCAGCTTCGTCAGATTCAACATCACTGTGAAGCATACAAAGACAACGGAATGACTCATTGTCAAAACAATATATTGTATCTTTGGACAAAACAATTTCAACATCCTTATTATCAGACAACAGTTTTTTCAAAGCTGGAAACGTGTCACCAGGTCTGTACAAGGTGTTTCTGGCATTAGTGAAACAGAATGCAATATTCTTACTGCAACTATGATGCAAGTAGTTGAGCAGTTCTTTGATGCAAAACTTGAACATAACCCCAAGACGGGCATTGTTTGGTTTCAACAAGATGCAAATTCCGTGCAGTTCTTCATACTCCGATATGAATTTTAAAACCTCTTCAAAATTGGCTGCATCTTGATGCATGCCACGAGTGTCACCAATGCCTGGGGTATCAATTAAACGAACTAATACATCATTCCACTGAAATAAATATGCTTTCGGGGATTTGGTTGCCGACTGGCCAACCTGTGAATCTTCATTTGAGTCCTCACCGATTTTTACAACTTTTTCTTGGAAGTGATCATCCATTACTGTGAAAGATGCTCCAATCAGACACATTAACTCATGCTCTTTCGCCTCTTCCAGTGATGCAAATGACAGGTAGTTCGCAACAGCATTAATCCACGTTGATTTCCCAACTCCGGTTTCGCCAAGAACGAGGATGTTCAATTCTTTTGTAGGAATCACTGTATCGTTACTCGCTTCTTTAAACTGAATATAATGATGACCATGCTTGGGATTCCTGCATTTGAACATGTATTTCGATTTCAGACCACGTGCACCACTTCCACTACACTTGCAGTACAAAAATTCGTCAGAACAGTGTTCTAATAATTCGTTACATTCTTCACAAAGCCAAGTTAATTCAGTTCTGGGACAACGGCCCAAGATGGATCCTGGACAGGGAGCTGTAAAACCCACTATTGCATTCGGCAGACTGTTCAGAAGTTGCAAACATTCTGAATACTGAACACATCCTGAATTTTGCCTTGTGATATGTGACTGCAAAACATCTCCGTCGATGCATTTGCCATTCCTGTAATGACTTATGTGAATTGACATTGTTTCTTTGAGTTCTTGTAGTAAGTCTGGGCAAAGTTCTATGTCAAGCACTGCAAACACATTACTGTTTACATTCACTTTGTTTGGTTTGTGGGACACATTAGCTTCATTCGATGACTGAACAAGATCAAGAAAAAGGTTTTTGTTGCCATTCCAAAGTGATGTGTTTCTTTCCTTCTCGTTTTCACTGTAAAACAGTATGTGTAAATCACCAACAATACTTGATTGTACGGATTCCAAAGTGGAGTTATGTTCGAAGAAGATTACGCCCAGCTTAGTGAAGAACTCGGCGAATGATGGCTTTCTTATTGCTTTAGAAAAATCAACGTTTAATGATAAAAAGTGTCGTAGGGACATACGTCCAGTGATTCTCCACTCTTTTTCTAACAAAAGCAATTCTTCAGTAGGCTTTTTTTTTTGCCTAACGAGGACCAAGAGTTCCCTTAATTGCAACTTAAAAATGCATATGGCATTTTCAATGTCAGAAAGGATTTTCTCTGCAAGTTTCACCTCTTTCTCTCTCTTTTGTAGTTTCATTTGCTCAGTTAAATCGTAAAATTCCTTCTTGATATTTGCGAACTGTTTGTGTAAGTCCATAAAGTTTGTAATAGTTTCTTCATTTATACACAAAAGCTCTCGGCTCCTAACATTGGTAACATTGAAGAACTGCCTTACACGAACCATTGGAACTAACACGTATGACTGGGGTACTCCCAGTCCTTTAAAGGTTTTCATTTTGTCAAGCATTTTAACTTTATTAGAACAGGACTCCAGTGCTAAATTCGGCATATTCAAATCATTAAAAGTGCAAATGAAAACTTTCTTGTTATGAATTGCGTCATTTACAAACTTATGATGATGAAATGTAGAAGATTTAGAAGGGCAACAATAAAGATCATCCTCTAAACCCTGTGCAACTTTTTCCGCAGCACAACAAACACCATTATCGTGTTCCATTGTTACAACCGTAGTAACTCCCCAACGAATTTCAGTTACAACGTGGGTACTCTCTTCAGGCCTGCCGTACAAATAGTATCCGTCAATAAGAAGATTCTTAACTTCATAGCAAAACAAGTCAAGATGATCAGTTTTTGTGCGAGTACTGTATATGACTGAGCAGCAAACTGCCCTTTTGCTCAGTTTCGGTTCTTTCAAGTAGTTCCCGGAACCACTAAGAAAAACCAAATCACCTAATAAACTAAGCTGAAGCTCGGGTTCTATTTTCAGCTTTATCATTTTTTCTTGGAGTGCATTGGAAGAAGCAATTTGTCTATCTACATAAAAATTGTTTTTTGTTTGGAGGAATTTTCCATAAGGAGGGTTCTTCAATAATGACGATCTGGTGAACCTTTCTGAAGTGGCATCATAAAGGTCACCAATTCTAGCCTTACGACCCAGTGCAGCTCGTTCAATCACAACATCTGTCATGCTCGCCTTTAAGGTCCTTAAAATTGAAAAATCAAACAACACATTAAAATCACAGAAAATAGTTTTGATTTACCATAATGAACAAATAATTTTGTTTCAGACTACTTTGTGAACTTTTTTTAATGAAAAAAAAATATGTAGGTGCACAAAATCTTCAAAAGGTTCATTTTGGCAAACATTTTGCAGCAAAAATAAAAATCAAAGAACCTATAACCACATGTCTGTTTCTTGCAAACAGTTTAAACTGAAAGTAAGTCTTTAAAGAAAGAAGTTTTATCAACATTTGCGATCGTATGGCTGTCAATCCTTTACATGTTGTTTGAATGGATGATATTGTCAGGGAACTGGCCTACTTAGCACCAACACCATGACAGTGCTCCTACTTCTCCCGCTGCCTGCTAGGCTATACTAAGCACAAAGAGTCTCCCACAAGGCAGCTTGGTAGCAAATTGTATCTGTGAGCAGCTCCGTGATAAATGCAATGTCTGCCAAGTCAAAATGTCTTAACCCTGGATTATAGGCAGGGCAAGCTATCCAGTCACTCGGCAAGGTCCTTACCCATAAATTTTGGCACTCGAACAATGTTTAAACTTGGCAATGAAGCGAGATTTGTGCCAGCAAGTTTAAAAGCAAAATCTATGTGAGACAACAGAACGAGCAATGCCAGCATCGCTACACAAATTTCACGGTAAGATCTTCCCATTTTTATGTCTTGGAACGAACCCCTGAAAATGTCAATGATGCATATGAAATTGACTGCTTTACTTTCATTTAATGCAAAACAAGCAACTTTGTGAAACTATACTGTATGAAAAGATGGCCATCAAACGTCGTAGTAAAACAATCAAATATCGGCACTCTACTCGTACTCTTACAAATTCGTTCTGGGGAATTTCCCACGAAAACCCAGTGACTTGCATCTGTAGAGGGCAAGAGTTCGCGATTGTTACTTTGGTTTGATGAAATCATGATAAGTTTACCGTCATGCAAAACCAAATTATTCAAGTAAATATTCAATACTTGCGAATTTTAGGTAATCAAATATTCCTCCATCTTATTCAGGCAAGAGTCCAGAATAAAACTAGCAAGCAACTACATTAAATAATTGGGAAAACGTCCATTTAATTTTTGACTATTGCACACTCCACAGTAGGCCATTGATTGGCATCTACCGGTCGCTGACGGTGTCTCCCGCTTCCTGGGGAGGAGGGAGGAAATTCTGCCATGGCTTGTCAAGCTGGCTGAGCAGATCACATAGCAAATTGTAAAACTCCACGAATAGAGGGGTCTTGGACGTTCATAGGGGGACGAAATTCTCAGTGCACCTTTGACTTGACAAGGACTCCAGAGCTCTCAAACAATGTGCTTCATGTTTGGTGTTAGAGTGGAACATGATTCCGGTCGTTCCTAGTGGATTCGGTGTTTTTATTTAGCACTATGGGTGGCAATGGTACTTTTTTTTATACGCATTGTTGGAACCGTAGGTATCTTGCATACGTTCAGAGATTCTTACGCTTATTCTGCATTTTGTTTCTCTCGCCAACTTTGCTACTGCTGTGCATCTTATTACAGTTAATATGCCATGGATCCGATGGTAGCATGGGATATGAAGAAAGGCAGTTGTAAAAACGCAAAGCTTTGCAGAATATGACTCGACCTCAACTTCATGCCCTTTCGCTTCTTAAAAGTGATAAATCGATTACCATCACAAGTAGATAAGGCAAATTCGACTGTGGTTTTGGGCTGAAATGATTGCGAAGAGGTTGAAACGTGAACTTGGCAATCCCGAACTCTTTGAGAAACAGTGCTACAATGTCGGACACATGGTCCACAACAACCTTGTGAAACACGTTACTGATCTGTTGGTGGAAGGTTTCATTTCTGAAGTAGTGTTTCAAAAGCTTAAACCCCTACCTGACTCCCCGAGGTCTTTGGTCAAATTAAGGTACATAAAGCAGGATGTCCTTTGCACACGATCACTTCCACAAAAGGGAGTTCATTCCAGCCCATTGATTGGCTCCTGGCCACTAGGCTTAAAAAGTACATTTGGAGTACCCATGGACTTGCTACCTCGTCTGATTTTTTGCGTATACTCTGTGAAATTCAGCCTAACGAAGACGAACGGTTAGTCCCATTTGATACTGTGGCACTCTATCCTAATTTGTCACACAGGTTGACTATGAACAAATTTGATAATGCTCTAGTAAAGTTTGTAACGTTTGATAAGTTGTGATGACCAGCAGAAAAGGTTATCATCTGGACGTAGGCTGCTCAAATCGCTGCGTATGAACATCTACGAGCAGTACAAAGGGAATATCAGCAGACAGATTACCGGCATCCCCATGGGGTATTTGTGATCCCACTTGATTGCCGAGATAGTTCTACAAATACTTGATGCTCGTGTTCCGTCTGTTCACCTTGACTTCCAGCTGTGGGTAGACATACTGATGACACTTTTTCGGTGACCAAGGTGGATGAGATTGTCACCACTAAGGGCACCCTTAACCAATGGGACCCTGATCTGATGTTCACCTCCAAACAGGAAGTTGAGTGCGTGCTACCTTTCCTGATACCTTAGTTGAAAGAAAGAACGGACGACTCCATGGTCCCCATTCTCTAAACTAATGCAAACTGATAGGGGAATAACGTTTTGTTCTGGGCATCCCAAGTCACA
The DNA here is from genome assembly GCA_023313725.1 of Lithobius niger. NCBI lineage: Eukaryota > Metazoa > Arthropoda > Chilopoda > Lithobiomorpha > Lithobiidae > Lithobius > Lithobius niger. The sequence continues at coordinate 17,918 of JAHWFP010125663.1, read as the reverse complement.
GCTGCTCACTATCAGGAGCTAATTGATAAATGGAGTTAAGAGTGATGAATTTTATCTGAAGGCAAAAGAGCAGAACCTTCAGTTAGCCTACCCAACCATTGAAACGGGTGAATGGGGCCATTCTTAAATCGAAATCCTGGTAATCGCCTCTTACTCTTCGTAAAAAGTCTCCAGCAAATGACGTGCCCTATTAGGTGGTCACATACGTACCCAAGTGTAGTAAGTATATGTGTGAAAAGCACTCAGCAAGCTAGGCGCGGGTACAGAAACCCACCAAATCTGAAGGAGTTGCTTGTAAACATTGTATTCACTGCTGATGCTGAAGACAACGAAATCAGACGCCTAAATGACGGGGAGAATCTTAGGAGATTCACCGATTTCCTTAACTGCTACCACCACCGTCATCTCAGCTGGTAGCACCACAACCTCGATTAGGGATACACCGAATATCCGGTAATTATTCGGTATTCGGCCAAAATTTCAAGTATTCGGTATTCGGCAGAATACTGATTTTGGCCGAATAGTGCTATTCGATATTCGGCCGAATACTGAATTTGGCCAAATAGTGATATTCGGTTATCAGCCGAATAGTGTTAAGATTTGTTGGTATTCTGCCGAATATTATTTAGTATACTGTATATTTATGCAATTGTGTTAATGAAAGAATGTTTAGCTAATCATTTAGTTTTTGATTTGTGAGAAATTGTCTTCTGACATTTCTAAAAGAAGGAAAAATTAGCAAATATGTTTAAATTACAGGTATTCGGTTAAGTATTTGGCCGAATAATTTGGTATTCGGCCTATTCAGCCATTATTCGGCACAGAACCGAAAAATTCGGTATTCGACCGGATATATACATTGTTTGGTGTCGAATATTCGGTATTCGGTAGTTTACCTATTCGGTTGTATATTCGGTATTCGGTAAGTTGAGTATTCGGATATATTCGGTATTCGGCAAGTTAAGTATTCGGTATTCGGTGCATCTCTAACCTCGAATACTCACTCCTACAACACTCGGACGCGAGCCAAGACAACCTCAGCCTAACCGGCATCCACCCTCCAAGTCGAAAGAAAGGAAGAGGACAATGTGAAGGACGTGTATTTTCCACCACTGCTGCAGTATTGTATTTTGTCCCAAGTGGCAACTGCCCTAAGGGCTACGTGGGAGAACCAAACGCAGAGCTAGGATACGAGTCTCTGAACTAGGGTTCGACCGAGTCTGAGTAAATACCTGGCCCGGTCCGGGTAATGCTACTTTTGACTCAGACTCGGTAAAAATTCAACCGAGTATAAACACGGTAACAAGTATTTGTTGAAATTTTTTTTTCATAGTTTCATTTTACCGTTTTGAGGAACCTGCAACTACTTGCACCCAATAGATATTCATTACCGTGCACAGAAAAAATTAAATAAATGGCTGTAACAGTTTCAGAGAATAATTTTTTCTAATTACGGGCAATAATGAACTAAAATTGAAATTTTCCGTTTTTTGAAAACGCAGCCGAAGTCAACGTTACTTAAGCTACTTAACGTTGTTCTCACCTGATTAGCGATAGTGTGAATGTTTGTAGGCTGCTTTTCCGTTTTAGTTTTGCATTGTGGTTGCTCTTTTAATTTTTTTATTATTGTGAAACTTCATGTTTCTCGCGATTTTCAACGACGAAGTAAGCACTAACTCCTCTGTGAAATCTGAATAGAATAGAAGTCGCGCCCAAACCAAGGCCCGCTGAGATAGTAGCTGCACTCCATTCCAGGCCCGTCAGCTTGCTTCTGTTTAGTGACAGACACGCCAGGAGTCGTCCAGTACCGTACGGCATGAGGATTGGTATCTGAACAAAATTTATGATTTAAACTTTAAACACGTAAAGGTAACGATCAAATTGCGAGATTTGGCGCGTATTGAGGGCTTTTCACGTATTCACTTAGTCCAGATACAAATTCCTTTCGGTTCCCAATCCATATGGGACTGGATGACTCCTAGCGTGTCAGTCACTAAACAGAAGCAAGCTGACGGGCCTGGAGTGGAGCGCAGCTACTATCTCAGCGGGCCTTGGTTTGACGCGACTTATTTTGTTAAACGAAATAAGTTTAACAAAAACAACACGGAGTGAAATGTCATTGACTGCGCTACGGTGCAAGCACAACTTTAATTTATGTAGGCCTGATGGAAATTATTATTAATTAGTAAGTCAGCATGCTTGTTCAATTCATTTCCATTTTATCTTTTCTTAAAGCCAACATAGGCCTATTGGGAGACGAAAGTAACCAAAATGCATTTTATTTGTCATTGCACTTTATTATTAAAAAATTTGGAACAAAAAATTACTGGTCAGTAATTGTTGACTTCGCTTTATGTACTGTCATAAAGTTTATAATTTAAAAAATATAGGAAGGAAGAATTACTGGTGTAATGATTTATTCTAGTGAACTTTCATCCCCGAACGAATCATTATTATCAGGACAGCAATTGCAATGAATTGTATTTTGGTATAAAATCAACACTGTAAAAGGAAGGCGTAAATAATAAACATCATTCAACAACAACTTGGGCCTTTAAAGAGATACTAGCGGAGTCACTCGCTTCGCTCGCTCATTCCGCGTCGTCTCGCTACGCTCGAGGAGATTTTTTGCTTCAACACCTATGATACAGACAGACCATCCACATAAAAAACCATCAAGCAAATTATAAGAGTGAAGTATGCGGTATCGCTTATCTCGAGGGAAGGTCAATATTATTTTTTTTTTACGTCCAAGGAGTCAAGCAAAAAGATCAAGCAATTTATTAGAAAAGCTCTGTTTCTGATGACAAACTCTGATTTTCGTTCGCTTCGCCCACTCAATCAGTGCAAACATTTCTTCGGAAACGTGACTGAATTAATGTAACCACCAAGACACCAAGAACCACACACCACTTGTAATTTGTGCTAGTATAAACTTTATATGGATTTTCTTGTTTTAGTTGTTTTAAGAATAGTGTTCTTTACGTCCTGCTCAGTACAGATTTTTTCATCATTTCACTTTCTGATGATCCCTCACTTGGAGAAACATCTGCAGAACGTCAGTTGTAATCTCCTACGAAGGTAAGAGATGAAAGATTGCAAGAGCAAAGCGAAACACATATTAAAAAGGTTTACTTCACGTGGCAATCGCTCGCTCTGCTCGTTCAATCCACGCACTTCCGTGCTTCAGAAACACGAATGTTTAACACCGTTTTAAAACCAAATCTATTGTTTTGATTTTTCCATGCATCAATTCATTGGTTAATCCAAAACCAATTTTAAGATGTATATGTGGTGTGTTGCAAAATACGTCGTCCGTGCATCCTTTTCCAGATCATCTCTCTTCGCTCGATGAGGTTTTCATGAACAAACTATGACGTCATGAACAAACATGAAGAGGGTTTTAAAAAAATGAACTTTGACGTTATTTTTTCAGGATTTTTCGCATATTTGAGTGTGATAATATTAAGATATAGCGATGAAAATATGCCTATTAAAAGCGAAATTTAATTATCTTTCGTTTGGTCCTACTCCTATCTTTGTAGGTGCTTTGGTTCCGGAGGAGTAGAGGTACAAACACGCACGCACGCACATCGTATGATTTTAATTATGTAGACCAGCGGAGTCGCTCGCTTCGCTCGCTCATTCCGCGTTGTCTCGCTGCGCTCGAGGAGATTTCTTGCTGCAATACTCATGATACAGACCTTCCACATAAAAAACGATCAAGCAAATTATAAGAGTGTAGTATGAGATATCGGTTATCTCGAGAGAAGGTCAGTATTATTTTTTTACGTCCAAGGAGTCGAGCAAAAAGTTAAGATCAAGCAATTTATCAGAAAAGCACTGTTTCTGAAGACAAACGCTGATTTTCGTTCGTTTCGCTCACTCAATCAGCGCAAACACCGTTTTAAAACCAAATCTATTGTTTTGATTTTTCCCTGCATCAAGTCAATTAATACAAAACCAATTTTAAGATGTATATGTGGTTTGTTGCGAAATACGTTGTCCGTGCATTCTTTTCCAGATCATCTCTCTTCGCTCGAGGAGGTTTTCATGAACAAACTATGACGTCATAAACAATCATCAAGAGGGTTTAAAAAAACTTTGACGTTAGTTTTTCAGGGTTTTTCGCATATTTGAGGGTGATAATATCAAGTTATAGTGATGAAAATAGGTCTATTAAAAGCGCAATTTAATTATCTTTCGTTTGGTCCTACTCCCATCTTTGTAGGTGCCTTGGTTCCAGAGAAGTAGAGGTACAAACACGCACGCACGCACGCACGCACGCACGCACGCACATCATACGTCCTTAATTATGTAGATACCTCCCAGCGCCATTTTTCTCGATCCACCATATCAAGTACGGCCCCAAAGGTCTATTTACTTACCGTTAGTCTTTCCCTTGCTAAAAAAACCGTTTTAAAATGTCGCGTCTAGGAGATTTTCTGTTGAATATTGTTAACTATATTTAAGAACGACCCGTAACTATATGATGCATTGCGTACAATAATCATGACATTTCAACTTTGTGTGTACATCTACTAATTTTCTAATAATTACTATAAGATCTAAAATCTAATAAACTAATGCAGTAAAAGTTAATTAATTATTCCAATAGATCGCCAAAGCAAAATTATAAGACACTAGCCTAGAAAATTATAAATTGTGATTTTAAAATACGAGAATCGTTCCGGTTTGTGACGACACAATCGTTGACTTGATTTTGTCTCGTGTACCATTCCCAAAGCCAACCGAGACAGCAGCTATGCGAGGAACACAGCTACCATCCCAGCCGACCTTGACGCTGTAATTGCTCGGATGACGATCTGCGCGTAGCTGTAATTTGGCACGCGGAATGTTATAAGGCAGGCCGGGTGTCCCTTTAATCGACTCTAGTGTACGCAATATAGACCCCACATATGGCCTATTAAATTAGTTGCAGGTTGTTATGGTTTGTAGTATTGATTACAATTAATCGGAGTTAAGCTGGACGAATGGTATTACTAATTATGTTATGCTGGACTAATTCTCTGTGTTATTCTATGAGTAACTAGTTATGCCTTGTGCATGCTGCGCATCCCCCCCCCTCCGCACTCCCCTGCCCTCCTCCCCCCTCCGGACGCACCCCGTTGCACCCCCGTCCTGCACTCCCATAGTTTGGGTTCTGAATATCTCTCCGTTTCCCTCCGGCACCTCAGGTGTTTGGTCTTTGGTTTTCAATTTATCAAAATATATCACATATGCCCTCCCCCCACAATCACTTTAACCCCCAATTTCAACACTCTTTCCCCCTCCCGGATACGTATACGTGTCCCCCCACACACTACCCCCCCCCCCCCGAGAAAATGTCGCCCCGTGACATTCCCCTTTCGTGCAGCCCCGGAAAAGTCGCATGCGTGTGTTTGACTGAAGACTAAAAAAAACCCTATCACTGAGAAATCGAGCATTCAGTAAGCAAGTAAGTCCATGTTTAAGTTAATCCTTTGAAACAATTAACTTCGGTACCGCGCTTTGGCCCCCACACTACACTTGCCCTGCTCTCCCCCTCCCCCGTGAACGCGAAAACGCGGCCCCGTGACATTTCCTCTTTGGTGCAGCCCCGGAAAAGTCGCATGCGTATGCTTGACTGAAGGCTAAATAAAACCCTATCAATGAGAAATACAGCATTCAGTAAGCAAGTAATCCCATGTTTAAGTTAATCCTTTGAAACAATTGACCTCGGTACCATGCATTGCGAAATTGTTGCAAGGAACAATTGTTGTAGCCCACTTATACCACAGGCCAGGGCTGTTCAACGTGACGACATACACACATGACAGCCATCAGTCAATCAGTGTTCAGTATAAGCATAGGAGTTGAGTTGTGTTTGAATGGATAAGCAACTCCCAGCTCAAATGCAAAGCCGAAGTGCGTAGTGTTCGATGGCAAGCGTGACTCACGAATGTACCCAGAATACAAAGCGCTTCTGCTACTTCCGCCTGACCAAGCCGCCATGAGGTATTCGCGGTTGACCGCTCGTAGGCGGTGGAATTTTCTGTGAAATACGCCCTGTACTACATTGTTTATGATGTTTCAAACGTAGGTAAGATAAGAGATTGTTATATTTTATTTATTTATTTATTTATACTACGAGAGCTCTATACAGGCCTTACCCTATGCGCTCTACTCTAAACTAAGAACTAAAACTAACTAAACAAAGTGCACTAACCTTGCCATAAAACCACACAGAAACCACAGATCCAACCCCAATCAACCCAACCAAAACCAACCCAAGCCAACCAAAGCCAACCCAACCCAACCCAACCCGATCCTAAGTAGGACAAACACTGAGCGGCTGGCAAAGAAAAACCAGAAGTCACCATGGTCCCAACTGACCTGTCGACCGGCAAAAGGCCACAATACCCCTTTGTGCATTTCGAACAACGTGACGTTGGGCAGAGAACCCCAGAGCCCTCACCAGAGACGTCTCTTTAACCAACACTGGGTGGACACGGAAACCCGCCCACAAAGGGCAGAAGAAAAGAAAATGCTCCACTGACTCTTCGCCGGTGTTACACATACAAATTGGTGACTCACACCAACCAAGTCGGAACATGTGACTCCGCAGCAGGATATGACCTGTACGGAGTATGGTCAGAAGACTCGCATCACGCCACGGCAGACAATCCAAAAAGGACGGCCCTGTAACCGATGGGTGGAGATCAAACAGACGCCTGCCCGTAGATCCGGACTCCCATGCAGACTGCCAAGCCTGGCCTGCAAGCAAGGACAGAACAGGCCGCAGATCCTTGTGAAGCACTGGACAATGCACAGCATTCACCCTCGCAAGATAGCCCTGCCTTGCAAGTCCATCGGCTACCTCATTTCCAAAAACAGAGGAGTGGCCAGGCACCCACTGCACCTTGACAACCACCCCGCGTTGGAGGGCTGCCACAAGTTTACTCCCAATTTCAATGGCAATGGGGTGCTCCACTCGTAACGTAGTGAACGAACGCCAGAGAAACGCAATAGCTGAGGCAGAATCCGAGAAAACCACAAAGGCCGGTAGGCCAAGGTCCAAACCCTCCTCAATCGCAATCGATAAAGCCACCAGCTCAGCCACGAACGCAGAAGGCAGGCCACGAAGAAAGTAACTACGTTCTAGGTGCAACTGTTGCACAAAGATCCCTGCACCCCCCTCCCAATGCTCCCTGTGGAACGACGCGTCACAAAAGATGCTCACAGTATCTGGAATGGGAGGAGCCTCCCAAACCATTGCAAGTTGATCGCACCAAGCCCAAGGACGGAATGCCCTAGGAAAACTAGGAGACGCGAACACAGCCAAGCCCTGGTGGAGAAGGAGAGACGCCCCAAGTCCTGGGGTCCCTAGCCGCTCCCTGTCCGCCAGCTCAAGTGTGGCAAAACGAGTGAGAAGGCCTGCAACAGGATCTCCTGTACCCCTCGCCATGGCACGGAGGCAAAGAGCCATGAGTAGTTCTCTAGCACGAATGTACACTGGGCGTTCCCTGGTCTCCACATGCAAAGCAAGGACTGGTGTCGACGGTAGCCCCCCAACAATAGTCCGCAAGCAGTCATTGATAGAGGTCTGCACCCCCTTAAGAGCGCTGTCTGAGCAGGCCAAAAAGGGAAGATGAAAATCAACACAAGACCTCACATACGACCTGTAGACAGAAGAAACAACCGAGCGCCGCGCAACTAAGTCATTGGAGGCCAATGACTTGAGAACTCGAAGACGGGAGGAGACAGCCTCCTTGACCGCAGCCACTTCCCCACGCCAGGACAGCTTGTGATCGAGCCTAACACCCAGATACCTAACACTACCCGCAGACCGAACTATAGTCCCACCCACAGTGATAGCACCAGACAGCAAGTCACCCTGGGAAAAAATCACAAGTTCCGTTTTCGGCGCCGATAGAAGCAGTCCCCTGAATGCCAAGAGACGCTGGCCCTCTGCAATGGTTGACTCCAGGACTGCCAAAATGGAACAAAGATCCTTACCCGCCACCCAAACACCGACGTCGTCTGCATAAGCGACGACATTAGCAGTCTTGTTCAGACCAAGAAGCACAGCATTGATGGCAACTGCAAACAAGACCGGACTGAGGCAGCTCCCCTGCGGGAGCCCCCTATCAGTCGACCTCGTCTCAGACCAGCAGCCGCCAACCCTAGTAGCAAATGTTCTAGTACCAAGAAGGGCCAAGATAGCAGCAACCAGACCTTCACTGACACCAAGCTCAACAAGAGCATGCTGCACCCACCTGATATCGACCATATCGTAAGCTGCCTTGATGTCTAAAAAGGCGCATACGACAAGTTCATCACGAGACCAGGCGCTGCGTATACCAGCCTCCAAGTAAAGGATGGCATCTTGTGCCCCACGCTGACGCCGAAACCCAAACTGGGCCCCGAAAAGCCCACCCAACTCCTCCAATTCCCACTCCAGCCTACGGACAAGAATCCTTTCGTAGGTCTTCCTCACACACGACAGCAGCGCAATAGGCCGATAGCTAGTCACAGCCGTCCGCGTCTTACCTCTACCAAGAATTGGGGTCAACACAGAAAACATCCAAGAGGGAGGGGGCGGGCTGCCATCTAGTCTACTCTGAAGATAGCTAACCAACTCGGCCTTACCTGTACTATTGAGATCCAACAAGTCACTGTACGAAATACCATCAATGCCAGCGGTGCTGGGCAGCTTGCAGGTCGCAAGCGCCGCATCAAGTTCCAAGGCCGAAATTGGATCCTGTACCTCACCAACGACCCCGACATCCAAACTCGGAGGCGGAGGACCTCTGGCAGAGCTAAAGACCTGTGCAAAGCTTTCATTAAACGCGCTAGCCATGCTCGGACCTCTCAAGACACAACCGGAACCGTCCAGAACCCACTCAATTGCCACACGGGAGTCCTGGGGACGGACTAACTTCCACACCTGTTGAATGGACAGGCCACGAGAAACCCTTTCGCACAACCACTTACCATAGAGAGCCTTTTCCCTGCGGAGAATAAAACGCGACTCATTCGCAGTACCAACAAAGACTAACCATCGCTCGTCTGAGGGGAACCTGCGAAAGCGCTGCCAACAGCGCCTGCGCTCACAGACAGCCATGGTACAGTCTCTAGTCCACCAAACAGGCACCCTAGACATCTTACCCTTAAGACCCAAAGTACCACTCTTGCCCTTGCCCTTTTTAGCAACCCACTTGTCCACCCATTCACCAAAATCGCCAGAACCAACAACAGGTCTGTGTGACCTTACGCCGGCTACCTTAACACTGGCAAAACCACTACGCTGGAACAATGCCACCGGAAGGTGGTCACTGCCCCTCAGATCCTGAGAGACCTCAAACGAGAAGCAGCGAGCAACCTCCGGCGAACACAGAAACATGTCCAGCACAGACTCCTGGACCACTCCACCACTACGTCTTACAAAGGTTGGAGTACCGTTCTGCACTATCTCTAGTCCCAAAGCATCAGCTGTGCCAGAAATCAAGTTCCCTCTCGAGTCACACCGTGCACTGCCCCATGAGAAGTGATGCGCATTGAAGTCGCCTCCCAATACCAATGGTCTCGGAAGCGACTTCACCCAGCGGACCCAATTGTCCCTCACTGAAAGCCCGACCACATGTACAAATCCCATCGTTAGCCACACCCCATCCCACCAGAGTTGAAAAAGACAAGCATCTATGCCCGGACAGAGGGGCAAAGACGGCAACAACAAAGGGATTGTGTCATTAACAAACACCCTAACCCCCGACTGCCCCGGACCAGCCAACCCACTAAAACCTGGCACAAACAGTGTGACTCCGGGAGGTAGCCTGGTCTCCAACAGGCCGAGTACATTCATAGTGCAACACAAATTCTCAATTTCAACCACTTTGCCCGCCGCTCCATGCACATTCCAAGCACAAAAAGAAATACTCCCAAACGACTGCACGTAGAAGGGGTAAAGAAATAATCTAACTAACCTAACCTAAACCGTATAAAATTCAAATCAAGGTGCCCCCCGACTCTTCAGTCACCATCAAAACCGACATTTCGTCACCACCCACAGCCTCAACAGTAGTAACTTCCTGAAACGCACCAAGGGAACACAAACCACCAACTTCTGACACAACCACTTCCGACACAACCACCCCTGACGAAACCACACACTCGTCTGCTCCTTGCAAATTTTCGGCTTTGTCTGCCGGGGCATTGGAGCCACACTCATCACCAACCGAACCCACCGGAGTCATTGCAACATCCGCATCTGCTGAGGGGGGACCACACGCCTCACCAATGGCACCATTGGCACCACTGCTGCTGCCACCCAGACTGTCCTTTGCCATCTTCTTCAAGCTATTTTTCTTCGGAGTCTTCCTCCTCCTTTTCCCCTGAGTTAACCAAGGAGCCTCACGATGCTCACCCGATGAAGAGGAAGGGGGTACTGAGATTGTCTGTGGGCCTACGGTTGAAGCACTCTCATTCGTGGTAACTGAAGTGAGTTCATGCCCCCCTGGAATTACCGGCCTCGTCATGGTGGCTGGCAAACGACTTGACTCAGCTGCAGCAGACACTGATTTACCGGCAGAGCAGCGTGCCTCCTGAGGCTTCCGATCAGGACGAGTAGCACGTCCAGCACGCACCTGGATGTGAGCACACGGCGTCTCACGTGGCATTGCAACTTGACAAACCTCACAGTACACATTATGACAAAATTTTCTCACGTGACCTCGCGTTCCACAATTCAAGCAACGAGGGGCCCTGTCTGCTATTGCCAAAAGACAAGGAATACCACGCACTCCAATCACGTCAGGGATTTCATCGAGTAAAACCGATTCCTTCAGTCGAAGTACCACACTGCGCGACCCTGACCGACAATGACGTAATCCCTCTGCAGTCTGAAGGTCAAATCTGTGGGATACCATGGACCCATAGTTCAAGAGAGACCGTTGAACATCTTCTGCAGACACTTCCAGCGGCAACCAATGAAGCTTGATCTTCACCAAACGCTCGTGCAGATCGAATACTTCAGCCTTGAAGCCATTGAGAAGAAGAGTTCCCACCCTTTTAATAGCTAGCTTGGCATTTAAATTGGCAAAGGAAACTTGAAAAACGTTATTAGCCCTGAGCCAACACAAACCAGTGACAGCATCTAGGCTAATATGCTCGACCAGGGCATCTCTCAGATCCTCCACAAGATAGGGCTTGCCTCCTTGCTCTGCAATAATTATCAGTGACTTTTCCATGTTCATATTAGCAAGTCCCCCTTTGTAAAGTTTCTTGACCCACCCGAGATTCCTGTTTTCACAACCAAGCTCAAAATCGTCCAGCACAGTCTGCTCTTGGCTTCTCCTGCCGTAGGCATGATCACTAAACGAATGAACCGCTTCTGCATATGAAGAGGGCGGTACATTTCCACCACTGCACACCTCCTCACCACCCTGTTTTCCGCTGATGGTTTGGAGATTGGTAGCTTCGTTTCTGAAGTAAACTCCACTCGTAACTACTCCAAGCATAGCATTGCTAGATGCTGCATTTTTAGGCGACACAATGCCGCCCAGCTCATTGTTCGAACCCCTGCTCACACCATTATTCTCACTAATACACACAACTTTGTTCAATCCATTGTTTAAACCATTGTTTAAACCATCGTTCAAATCAATTTCAACTTCCAGTCCACCCGAGCCCAATACACCACTCCTACATGAAACACCATACAGATTTAGTTCAAGTTCCTCAATACCTTCAACATCGGCCGCAGCCTTGACAACATCATACTTGTCCTTCTCAACTAGTCCCTTACACACTTCTTCAGTCGTCAAAACACCCTTTTCTTTCAGCAGCAGAAGCAATGACCTGACTTGCCTCGCCATTTTGCTTTTCGTTGTTATATTGCCAGGCGTACGTGCCATTGTGTTTTGTAACAAAGTTTGAAAGTCTAACGAAACCTTAACGCCGATTGTTGGGGAAGTAAATATCGTATTTTTGTAACACGAGACGGGGTGCTTATGAATGCATGATATTTGCAAGAAAACCGGTGTAGAATGAGTCATCTTCTTGTGACAACAGTAAGTTTAACCAAGTAAAAATGTCGTAGCAGCAAAAAAATTGAATGAATTACTAAATCAGTTTAGTACCGTTATACCAGTTCAGTACCGCGTTAAACTAGGCGTCGTCTGCTTTCTCTGCCATGTTGAAAGATGGTTTAGAGGGATTAAACCTAGTGCGTTGGGTGTAAATTTACGATCACGCGGCCGCGAGTGCCGATTGGCGTGGCGGTACGTCCTTTGACGCCGCGCTCTTAAACTTCCGGTTTAGTCAAGTTGCTTATCCACCAAAACACAATCAACTCCTATGGTATAAGGCTGCCTGTGTTTTTCGCTCAGTTACGTTAACTGTGCACCTTGTCATTATACAAAGCACGCCTCCTTGCCTCCTTTTACTTACAACGCACACTCGTAGTTCATTCCACTGAGCATCTCGACTCCTCGAGAAGCTTCGCATCGTTTCTGTCGTTTTTAAAATTTTGGAATAATAAGTATGATCCACTGTTACCGATTCGTTGACTTTGTAACTTCATAGCTTCGTAACTTTACATACGATCTCTCGAACAGTTGGTTCTGACCAAGGCCAGCTGATATTGGAGCTGCGTTCCTGGAGCCACTCCAGGAACGCAGCTACTATCTCAGCTGGCCTTGGTTATGACACACCGGTCGCTAATATAGTCTGTACTTCCAAATCAGCCTTAGCAGTGAAGATGCCTTGTTGTTCAAAGAATCTGCAGACATTCCATACGATTTCCCTGGCTTGACTACGAAGAACTTTGCCCTTCTTTCCGACCGTTGATTTACTCGCTCGCTCGAATACTCGTATTAAGGAACGCCATGTTGATTGAAACGCAGCCTTCTTGAGTGAGACTGGTCTCCCAGCAGATCTCTCTTTGGCTCATACCTACGTCAGGTTGTGGGTACGTAAAATGCTGGCGATGCATGATGCATCCCCTGCCTACGAATCCTGGTGTCTATTTTAGTAAATTATAATACGTTGTAAACTTATTATTTAATGTTTAGTGTATCTCACTTTAATATTTCTATTAATTTATTACCTTATTGGTACAAATTAATGATCTACTTCATCAT
>JAHWFP010125661.1:7326-18007 GCA_023313725.1 Lithobius niger | reverse complement strand
TGAGAAGGAAAGAAAAACAACTCTCTCAACTGGGATTTCTTGCTTCTTGGCCTCCCCACTACAAACTAATACAAAAAAGTTGCCATTGTACTACCGGGGAGGACCCCTGGCTGGGACAGGTTACAGCCAAAGTTAGAAGCTGTGCAACCTTTCTCAATGGTGAATTAAAGGTCACAAACAGATACAAGGGGGAAGCAGTTTGTATCTTGGCCTCCCGACTATAAATTTACACAGAAAAAAAACTTGCACTGTGCTACCGGGGCAGACACCAGCTGGGAAGGGTTACAGCCAAAGTTAGAAGCTGTCAACCAGTCTCAACGATAAACTAAATCTTACAAAAATATGCATGGGGGAAGCAATTTGCTTCTTGGCCTCCCCACTATAAAATAGCGCAAAAAAAAGTTGCCACTGTACTACTGGGGCGGACCCCTGGCTGGGACTGGTTACAGCCGAAGTTAGAAGCGTTTCAACTTTTCTCAATGATGAACTAAATGTCACAGACATATACAAGGGTGAAGCAGTTTGCGTCTTGGCCACCCCATTATAAATTAACACAAAAAAGTTGCCACTGTGCTACTGGGGCGGATTCCCATCTGGGAATGGTTACAGCCGAAGTTAGCTGTTTAACCTTTTTCAATGGTGAACTAAAGGTCACAAAAATATACAAGGGTGAATCAATTTGCTTCTTGGCCTCCCCACTATAACACAATGCAAAAAAGTTGCTACTGTGCTACTGGGGCAGACCCCTGGCCGGGACTGGTTACAGCCGAAGCTGTTCAATCTTTCTCAATGGTGAAGTAATTGTTACAAACATATACAAGGGTGAATCAATTTGCTTCTTGGCCTCCCTACTTATTAAATAATGCAAAAAAGTTGCCACTGTGCTATTGGGGCAGACACCTGGCTGGTACTTGTTAGAGTTGAAGTTAGAAGCTGTTAGAAGCTTTCTCAATGGTGAACTAAATGTTACAAACATATACAAGCGTGAAGCAATTTGCTTCTTGTCCTGCCCACTACAAAATAACGCAAAAAAGTTGCCACTGTGCTACTGGGGCAGATCCCTGGTTGGGACTGGTGAGAGCAGAAGTTAGAAGCTGTTCAACCTTTCTCGATGGTGAACTAAATGTTACAAACATATACAAGGGTGACGCAATTCGCTTCCTGGCCTCCCCACTATAACAACACAAAAAAAGTTGACACTGTGCTACTGGGGCGGACCCCTGGCTGGGACTGGTTACAGCCAAAGTTAGAAGCGGTATAACATTTTTCAATGATGAACTAAATGTCACAGTACAAGGGGGAGCACTTTGTTTCTTGGCCTCTCTACTAGAAAATGACACAAGCAACTTGTTTAACTAAGTTTGTCTGGAATCCGTAGACATGGTTCGCTCAGGTTTGAAGCCCAGTCGAGGTCTTTTCATTCTTTCTTAGATTAGAGTAGGCTACTATCTTGTATTCTCACAAGGCCAGTCTTTAATGCTGACCATTAGCATCATTACAATTTAGTTTAAAACAAATAAAAAATATAAAAAATAGGAAAAAGTAATTTTAAAAAAGGTACAGTAAAAAATGAAATGGCCTCATGATTATTTTTTATGTACAAGATGTAAAGAGTTAAAGTAAAAAAATAATAAATCGATTCTATGCCAAAAAAGCGCATTAACAAGTACTGACACTCTGGCTGGCCTTTCTCTTACTGCATATCCCTTTGTTGTGGCTTGAGGCCAGCTAAGGTTAACAATCCCTTTCTCATAACCCCTTTGGGGCATGTCATACCAGCCGAGTGTGGTTGGCAATGACTAAGCTACTGTCCCCCTCCTATCGTTATCTTAGATTGTTACTTTGATAGGTTGGGGGGAGGGGTTGATTTCAAGACAACTTCTTGCGCAAGTTAAAACAGAAATAATAATAATAAATGCATCTTTTCCAGTATGACATGACTGAGTCTTGCAACAGTAAAAATAATTAAAAAAGAGGAGTCCTTGCTAAAACTTTAGAAGTGGAAGGGAACCATCTTTAAAAGACTGTTTTTTCTGCTGCACATTTTAAGTAGGCGCCATCTTTAGATGAGGGTGGGAGGTCATCTTTGAAAGGAGGGCTAGTTAGGTAAAACCTTGCAGGCAAGTGTTTTGGGGGTAGGAGAGGGGGGGGGCATCTGTAGAAGACTGCTACTTAGGTAAAACTTTTTTAAGGTCGGGGAGAGGGAGGGGAACCATCTTTAAAAAGACTGCTATTTAAGTAAAACGTTTTTTGAGGTAGGAGCGGGAGGGGGAGGGGGCATCTTTAGGTGAATGCCTCATCTTTAAAAGACTGTTATTTAGGTAAAACTTTTTAAGGTAGGGGTGGGGAGGGTAGGGGGATGAATATTACCCAAAGCTATTATTAGCCAAAGCTAGTTCTTAAGCTAAAATTCGTTACATCTTTATTATTGTCTGACACCCTGTAGAGAGGGTTGCTTATTTCATATTAATTTTTAAATAGTCCCACAGCCACCATCTTCAAGAACTGGTTTATTTCAATGGCGCGTGATGTCATCTCTCTCAAGTGCAATCTTATCTTTAAGACCAACATCTAAACCCCTCTTATTAACTTCTCAGCGTGGTCCAGGGTGTAGAGGCGCTAGTCAGCAACTCATCTGATAACCCAACAGGCCCAGGTTCGAAACTTAACCGCCGCCTCGAAAAATTTTTTCAACTGATTCAATGCTAATTTAATAAAAAAAAGAAAAGAAGAAACGAAGAAAAATAAAAATGGCTGACGAATAGGAGGCTAGAAAGGAAGGAAAAAATCCAAGATGGTGCCCAAATAAAAAATTAACGAAACCTCCAGATCAAAAAATTAACGAAACCTCCAGATCAAACACAAAGATTAGTCATTCATGACGTCACAGGGGTACAGTCCTCCTTATCAATTCGAAGAAAATCAGGACCTTCCTAAAGCACCGAGCAGAACGAACCAAACACACCACTGTTGGTGACAGTTCAACTCATTCCCTAGTATAGCCGCGTTGATGTGGCTTGCTTACGCCAACCAACGTCAGCGTTGAATCTGTTTCCGTACCTCGCGCATGCTCCAAACCTCCACCGCTGGCAATCACCCTTAACCATCTCTCCGAGATGGTTTGCAATTTGGCATTGCTCGCGCCAGGTTACATCCATTAGCCTAGCCTGGTCCAATCAAATAGCCACGTCTGGACACGTTAAAGGTATGATGTTACGAGCGCTCTGTTGAGCTTGTTGATTTTGCTGAGCTGTGTTTGCAGTTTCGGAAGGTACTAAACGGCTGAGCAACGTTACTGCGCACGCGCGACGTCAACTTTGGAGCCAAACTGTCTCTAACAGTGGTGCGTTTTGTTCTCTCGGTTCGGTCGTTTAGGAAGGTACTGATTTACTTCAACTGCCCAGCGGATTAACGATGACGTCATCGGATTAACGATTGTGCAATAGGGGGTGTGGCCAGGGGGATTAAAAGTTCGTAGAACTGTTACGCCACTTGGCCTTCCATGAAAGTTACTGATCTTTGTTATAGGAACCTCCCCAAACCCAGTGAGGGTGCTAGGGGTGTGCCACGGTGGGCCATTATTGGCCCCCTTCTTTTCCTCCGACCTCCCTTCTTAGAGAAAAATAAAAATCTTATTTAAATATCTTATATAAATCTGTCTGTTCTGGATAGATGGACTTCCTCCTTGGACATTGGAGTTAAATACGACACCATCTATTTCGACTTCAAAAAAGCCTTTGAGTCGGTCATTCACCGTAAGCTTCTTTTAAAGGTTATGGACTGTGGAATCGGTGCACGTCTATGGAGTTGGATTTCGGCATTTTTACGAGATCAGTCACAGCGAGTGATTATCGAACATACGCTCTCAAAAAAAAAGGGAAATTAATTGTAGGGTTTCGCAGGGATCGGTGTTAGGTCCCCTCCTCTTCGTTATCTACTTAAATGAGCTGAATTTTACGAATGAAAGCACTTTTGGCGTAAAATTTGCTGATGATCTTAAAGTCGGCACCGAAAATACTCTTCCAGGGTGCTCTGCTGACCTTAGTGAGGAGATCCAAAACGTTGCATATTGGTCTGATGTCTGGCAGTTCCCACTTTCAGAATCAAAACACCACGCTTTCCACGTTGGTTGGAATAAGAATTGCGCAAATTACACCTTAAGTAACAAAATATAGCCATCGGTGAACGAAGTGAAAGATCTGGGCATTTGGTTCTCCCCAGACCTAAAATTCTCTTTACACTGCCAGAAAATTAGTTCTTTGGCCTTTAGACGGCTTGCTGTGGTTAATAGATGCTTTACGTCTAGAAGCATAAACACGCGAGTATGGGCATTTAAAGTTTTTGTAAGACCACTATTGGAGTACGCAACACCGGTGTGGTCCCCTTACCTGGCTAAAGATATCGACTTGATAGAGTCGGTCCAGCGAAAACTCACAAAGAGTTTGCCGGGGTTCCGTGAGGTAGACCATATCGAACGTTCATCGAGGACTGGTCTGGAACTGCTGGAACTCCGAAGAATAAAATTTGATCTAATTCTCACTTTTAAGATTCTAAAGGGTCTGATTACTGTTGACCTTCCTCTTTTTGATTTGGCCAACAGACACCATTCCACTAGAGGACATCCTTTGAAGTTAAAAGTTCAGAGTTCGAATCTTGACTGTTGGAAAAATTTCTTTTCACTTCGGGTCGTGAATATGTGGAATGCTCTTAGTGCGGAAACTAGCGGTCGTTTTGGTTTTAAACTTTTAAACTGTTTAACTTTTGTTATTTATATTATTTTATTAATTTTAACTTCGGATGGCAGTTAGTGACCACCAGGTCCTTGCCATTCCGGTTGCGTCTGCAACAAACTTATATATTATTATTATTATTATATGAAAACGTAAATTCAATACTTCTATAATCTTAGAGCAGACGCTATGTAGCCATAGAGCACGTACAAAGGTGATCATCTCCTTCTTTATTTTATATACTGTACAGGGAGTCACAGAATGTAGTCCAGTATTTCATTGTTTAATAAAACGGGAACCACAACTGATGTCAACAGACGGTTTTTTTAACTGAAAGCACACCTCACCAAACTTAATACATCTCCACGTTACCACTCTGTGTTGCACGTAGGATATTTAAATGGTATTAGATTTGCCGGACGTTATGGACATATGGACGTTTTTGCACTGTCAGTTTCCTTGAACTGCTGCTTCAACCTAGTAATCGCTTTGTTTTATGTGCCTTACATCCAAGATATTCCCTACGATACCGCCTTTTAGCTGCAATGACTAATTTTAACTTTGCTAAGCTAGAAAACGTACATAGCATTTTGCTAAACAGCCACCATTTTTACAGAATATCTGCTGTACGTGCACCCTGCATACGGCTCATGGTGTGCACACAGCGCAACATATGAGGATGCACTGGCGATTGCGAAAAAATTGTTCAGTTGTGCTTTCAGTTTAAAACAAACCGTTTTTGATATCATTTGTGGTTCCCGTTTTATTAAACAGTGAAATACCAGAATACATTCTGGGACACCCTGTACAGTTCCGGCAGAAAGTAAATTTACAAAACCCAGAATTATTGTTATAGTGAGACAAGCGTCAACAAAGGCATGCTCGTGCCTTGGTGTCTGCTGATGCACGATACTCAAAGGGTTTTAGAGAGGGTTAACCGCACCCGGTCATCTGCCCAACGAAGCCCTAAGGCCCTACACGATACACGATACTTCAAAGGGTTTAAAGGTTCAAAGGGTTTAAAGGTTCAAAGGGTTTAACGAGCGTCATCGAAACTTGCTCAGGTTCAACAATGCCATAATGCAACAATGCCTTTTTCGCTATAACGACATTACGTTTGTAAATTTACTTTCTGCCGGAACTGTACATTATAAACTAAAGTCTCGTAGCAAAAACGAAGCAACGACGACTCCTGAAAAGGGAACCCCTACATTGAAAACAGGCGGGTGTGTAAATTCTTTGGCTAGAAGTTGAAACTGGTACGTCCAGGCTTCGGACGGGGCACGTTTTGTTGAGAGCGCACGAGTTCAGACTGAGCAGGAGGCTGAGACGGTAGAGCACTTTCTCCTGGTGTGTCACCTATGGGCGGGGCATTGGTGCGAGGTACTTGGTGACTGGGACGCGGACATGGGTGATATTCTTGGGGTCTCCCTGCACAACGCTGGTGGTAGGTTTTTATAAAAGAACCGGGAGGTTTGTCTAGGTTGTTTAGATTAGCGTCGTTATTGTGTAGACTTAAGTGATTTAGATAGAGCGTTTGACGTAATGGTCTGTAGGCTCTTGTAAGTAAATAAAAGTAAAAGTAACTGGTACGTTGTTGCCTTGAAAAGAAGTTGACATTGGCAGATTGTTGCCTCGACTAATAATTTGCTCTACGCGGTGATCTCAGCAGCAGGTGTCAAATGACGTCACGAGGGACAATTATTGCCTTGAACAATTGAAATTGCCACATTGTTGCCTAGACTAACAATTTGCTCTTGCGATGTCATCACAGCGGCAAGTCTTAAATGACGTCCTGGACGAAGGACAGTTATTTTTCACAAGGTACGGATTGCCCACCCCCCCCCGACAACCGGGGGGGGGGGGGGGGGTCTCAACGGGGAACTGCTTCGGTTAGCCCTGCTCTTCAGAAAATAAAGGGATTGGGAGGGGCACGGCATCTGTTACCTTTAAGCATATGATTACGTATTAGCCGAACGTATTAAAAATTGCCTGTCGCAGTCAACGTTCAGGCAACAGTGACCGAAAACTGGGAAACAACCACGGGTGAAACAAAACCCCAGGCGAAGCTGGGTACATCTGCTAATATACTATATCATTAACAGTTAATTTATACCTGCCTAGTGTTACCTATACCTCTTACCTGTCTTAAACTAACAACCCAAATTCCGTGCTTGGACTGGATTCGAATTTGCTACTTTTTGATTAGCAGGCTAACGCCCTAACCATCAGGCTACGCTGATTTGATGAAAGACCGCAATTTTAAAACGTATAATAAAATAATTATGACAATACCCCTCATCCTGGCGTTTCCTGATTTGCATTGTTGCCTAATACCAATGTTAAAACAATGTAAAACAATGAAACTGATCATTCGAGGCCCCATAACTCTGGAATGGCACGACCAATCTAATCATAATTCTACCTTAAGGTGCAAAACTGCACGACGGTAGCTGTCCATAGACACCATCCGTTCCAAATATTAACGGAGGAGATGCAGGAACAAAATTCACAAAGTTCGGCTCAGCTATGAAACTGGTCGTTCTGCTCGGTAGAAGAAGAAGCCCGTCCTCTAGACGGGTGTATTAAACGTGTGATTTTTTCTGTCATGCGTATGTTCGTGCTTCATCAAAGATTCTAATCACTATTTTGTCCATGCTGACTAAGAAACACTAATTTTGGTTCACTTCGATCACTCAATCAGCACGTCTCCATTATCACCATAAAACCTTCTTCCGCCTTGCCTTCTTGTCTGTAGTGACAGCATGGTGACACCAAATTTCTATAATGGGGACTGTGAACAACTGCTTATTTCCAATTTGGCATCCTGCAGCACGTCTTTCATGTGTATGTCCATGCTTCATGAAAATTAAGTTTATTCAATCACAATTTTGCGCACACTGGCGAACAAACGCTGATTTTCGTTTGCTTCGCTCACTCAATCAGTGCATCTCTCTTTCCGCTGTAAACCCTTCTTGCCTGCAGTGACAGCGTGGTGAAACCGAATTTACGTAATGGGCACTGTGAACGACTGCTTATTTCCAGTTTGGCATCCTTCTTCCCTCTTGCCTTCCTGCCTTCTGGTCATTCGGGGCCCCGTAACTACGGAATAGCACGGCCAATCTAAAATCTGCCTTAAGTTGCCGTGGTTGTCCATAGACACCATCCGCACAATCACACACCAAATATTAACGGAGGAGATGCAGGAACAAAATTCACAAAAGTTCGGTTCGGTAAGCCTGTAATACTGGCGTTTACAGATTTACATTGTTGCCTAATAACAATGTTTAAAACAATGTAAAACAATGAAACTGGTCATTCGGGGCTCCGTAACTTCAGAATGGCACGACCAATCGAAATTCTGCCTTAAGGTGGAAAACTGCACAACGGTACCTGCCCAAAGACACCATCCGCATCATCACACACCAAATATTAACAAAGGAGATGCGGTCACAAAATTCACAAAAGTTCGGCGCGATAGGCTTTTAATATATAACTAGCGGAGTCGCTCGCTTCGCTCGCTCATCCGCTGCGTCTCGATGCGCTCGAGGAGATTTCTTATTGCAGCTGGCTTGTTGTGGCTGACGCTCGCTCATTCGGCCGCGTCTCGCTACGCTCGAAGATATTTATTTTTGCAACACTTATGCCAAGCGGGACAATTACACACTAAAAACAAACAGTCAAATGATCAAGCAAATGATCAGTGTAGTACGTGTTTTATTTTTAAGGTTTCAGTTCATAAACAAACGCTAACTGCGCCTACTCTTTCTTGTCTGTTAGAGCTATTGTGCTGGGGCCAATGACGTTTTATCCAACGTAGAAAGTCAGTCATTTTCACTACTGAATATATATTTAGCCTACTACTTACTAAATGTATATAGGAAAAAGTGCAGTTTCCGATGACACACGATTTTCGTACTCCTCGATCAGCGCAATGCCGTGTGGCCAATGACCTTTTATCCAACGTACTCAATAAATATTTAGCCTACTGTTTACTAACTGTATTTAGGAAAAAAACAGTTTCTGTGACAGTTTCTGACAGTTTCTGATGACAAACGCTGATTTTCGTTCGCTTCGCTCACTCAATCAGCGCAAACATTTCCTCAAAAACGTGACTGAAGCAATGTAACCACCAAGAACCACACATCACTTGTAATTTTTTGTTTGTACTACACTTTACATGGGTTTTCTTGTTTCACCTATTTTAAGAATTTTTCTTTACATATTGCTCAGTACAGATTTTTCCAACGGCTTCTCATCACCCCTCAGTTGGCAAAACAGCTGCAGAAAGTCAAGTGAAAACGCCACGATTTGAGTGTAAGTCAGGCGTACGGAAGACACTAACTCCATAAAAAGCTGCTCGTGTTTTAGCACAAATAAGGAGGGAACCGGCTGATGACTTTACGTAAACACTTATGCTCGAATAATGCTGTTTGAAAGGATACAGATACAGCTGCAAAAATATTCTTGACACGTAATTTAGTATTTAAGTTTTAATCTTTTTCTGTCTGTGTGTTACTGCTGAACGATTATTCTCTTGTCCTGGACTTGGCGTAATTTAAAACGGGTAAGAAAATAATACTGCGCCAAACTACGCGTGTTTACTGATTGTTACTGAGGCAAAAAGTTATTGACTCGCTTCACGTTGGTCGGTTGCCGTTATACCATTGTTGATGGACGTTTTGGACGGCTTTGAGGATTTCAAGAAAAAATGTTGGCAACAATCATGACGTCATGATTTGTTGAGGCATTGTTGAGTGATTGTTGCCGATTGTTGTAAATGGTCATTTTTCATTAATTTCGGTCATTTAGGACCCAGCTCGGACTTTAAAAATACGCCTATACAAAGAACGGACTAAGTTAGTCCTGTGTGCAAGCAGTAAAATTTTTAAGAAAACTGCACTTTGTGACGATAACACCATCTTTGGTGTACTTCATATCCACACCCATGAGAAACCTTTAGGATGGGGTACCCCCTGAAATCTGTCCAAAAAACAACATGGCGGCCATTTTTGTTTTTAAATGACCGTTATACAATACAAAAATTCATAATCGTGTTAACGTATGTAAGTTTGGTGTTAATTGCTAGGTTTCAGTCGAATAAAAAAAAATGCTCTGAAAAGGTGCTAGGACGCCACACAACAATCTATCCAAGATGGCGGCCAAAATGGTGGCAAAATTCAAGTGTTTTTCATAGTTTTTAGATATTCTTATAGAATAGCGAAGATTTGAATTATAGTGACCAAAAAGGTGAGTTCGTTCGCAATGGCTAGTAACTTTTTTTTTATTAACTATAAAAACTATAAAAAACTTAACTATAAAGAACACCAGCTCAAATCCACACTGTAGTATGTTTGTAAATAGGGGTTAAGCTGCGCCTGATTCTCTATGCTGAAGCACTGCATTTTTTCTTTAATTCACCATAAATTATATATAAAGTGATGCGGTAGCAGTTCTAATTAAAATAAATGGATGTATTTATCCTTAGATATCAGGTGAAGATTTGTATTTTGCAACAAGGATAATTCAAACGATTTATTGTAATTAGGAGCTAAGCTACTGCAGTCTATCTATGTTATAGTGATGTGCATTTTGAGTCTATTCACCGCAAGTTACGTCTTTAAAGTACTGCAGTAGCCGTTCTAATTACGATAAATGGATATAATTAGACTTAGATGAAAAGAGGAGACATATGTTTTCCAACAAGGGTAATTAAAACGATTTATTGTAATTAGAGGCTAAGCTACCGCAGTTTATCTACGGTGTAGCACTGTGCTTTTTGCGTCTATTTTTCACAAGTTACATCTTTAAACTGCTGCAGTAGCCGTTCTTATTAATATAAATGAATATAATTAGGCTTACATGAAAGATAGAAATGTATCTTTTCCAACAAGCGTAATTAAAATACATCCATTAATCATAATTAGAACTGCCACCGCATCATGTTAAAG
>JAHWFP010125651.1:2952-16137 GCA_023313725.1 Lithobius niger | reverse complement strand
ACAAGTTATCGGTGGTTGTTTAGGCGAATAACGGGTTTTATCGTGTCACATCAAATACTGGTAACGTGAAACCGGCCCTATTTGTGACGTGTTAAATTTTACATACGACCCCCCAAAGGCTGTAGGTGGGTAGTGTTAGTGTCAAATGGATAATTACAATGTGCCGATTGTTACAAAACCCGGCCGAAAGCAAATTGAACGTACAAAACGTGAAAAATGCTTATTAGTAGAGAACAGTGCGATGTTTGGCTGTCCAATTTGCTTGCACCCTTTCTTTTTTGTGTTGTGTTGTTTTTTTTTTAGTGGGGTTGCTCGCGCTACGCGGTTTTTGTGACGAGCCCCTGTGATACAAAGGGGGTTTGGCTAACATCCCTATGGAAAGCTCGTTGGTTGTCCTAGCACCCCAGGTGGGTGGCTTGTACCTGCTACGAGATGTGCGAGATGCTTTGGTCAAGGTAGTGGAGCTGCGGCGTATAACTGGCTAATGTTGGCTGAAAGCAAACAATGCTTTTAAAGTCCAGTTTGCGGATTGGGAGGCAAATATGCTTGTTAAGAGGGAGGGGCGTCTCATGGTGCATGGCCATTCGGCGGTTGTGTATGACCTTCAGGACAGGTCACTCAAGTTACGGTTGCACTGGCTCCCATTGGCTGCAGCCATAGTGAGGGCTCTAGCTGGGTATGGAGAAGTAGTTGGTTTACGGCATGAACTGCACATGATGGAGGGCATGCATCACTGCCGTACTGGGACTAGATGAGGTACCTTGAAGTTGCAAAACTCTGTGTACGTGGAGGATGTGCCTGATGTGGTAGGGGTTCTAGGAATTGGTGCATATATGGCTGTGGCAGACAGGTCACCCAGGTGCTTTAAATGTCACCAATCAGGTCACGTGGGGCGTTCTTGTCCGTCTGTCTACTGTGGTGACTGCAGAACGCCCCTCCCTCGGAATGCACTGTGTGCCCACCTCGCTGTGGTGTCTACTGTTGTAACGTCTCCTGCTGTGCTTCCAGTTGTGGAGTCTCCTGCTGTGCCTTTCAGTTGTGCCTCCCTTCGGGGCCGCTGACCCTCCACCTAGTGCCCCGGTAGCAGCTGACCCTTCGCCTAGTGCCCCGGTAGCAGCTGCTGCCACTTCCAGTGCTTGGGCGACTCAACGTAGATCCCGTAGACGAAAGGCTTTTGCGTCTCGTTCTGCAATGGCCAGTTCCCCGCCACTCCCAAAACAAGCGGCTGTGGTGGAACACCGTTTCTCACCCCTGGCTGGTGATGGTGTGGATGGTGAGAGTAGCAATATGGAGATTGGTGCGCAAGTTTCTGTTGGTGTTCTGGGTGTGGAGGTAGAAGGAGGGACCCAAACGGAAGTGGGGCCGTCCTGTGTTGTTTCAGCCAGTGGTGGCTCTGATAGTGTTGATGTGGGTGGTGTCGATTCCAGTGGTGTCAATGCTAGTGGTGACAACTTGGGTGGCGTCATTATAAGTGGAGTCATTCCTGGCGCGGTTGGTTTTCTGGAGGATGATTCTGCCAGTGTGCCTACGTCCTGTAGTGACGCAACTGGATGTGGTGACGGAAATGCCAGTGATGTAACGCATCAGTGGCTGGGTGTGACAGTTGATGGGTGTTATTTCAGCAAAGATGAAGTTGAGAGTAGTGATGGGAGTGGTAGTGTGTGTGACAGTGTACAGTTGTGGTTGGATGATGTTGCTGTGCTAAACGAGGTGTCAGGTGGGGGTGAGGAGTCTGTTTCATCTGGGGGGAATAGTTGTGTTTGCTCCCAGGACGGGGAAAATGAGATGCTTGTGGTGCAGATGTCTCCATAGTGAGTTGTGGTTTGGATTGATTTCTTCTTTCATTCACTATCTATACCTGGAACGTGCGGGGTGTCGAGAACAAGAGAGAGGAGTTAAACAGTTTTTTGGGTTTGCTTCGGTTTGCTTGAAACAAGGCTGACGGTTAGGTGTGACCCTAGTCTGTTGAGGTTTCTGTGTACTGCTGGTCCCGGTGGCTCAGGGGTGAGGGTGCTCATTCGAAACTGGATCCCCTGTTGCACCCCCTCCTCTCCAGTGGGCAGGGGTGTTGATGCATGCGTTTTTCGAGTGTGGTAGGGTGCTGAGTGGTTGACCATTGGTGTTGTTCATATTACTGGGAGGGTCGCTTCCCCGACCTTTTGTTCTGGGGGGGGGTACTTCAATGCGCACAATTGGCTCTGGGGCAGTGACCATTGCGATGCTCAGGGTCACATGACTGCTGACTCCCTGGATGGCTGCGGCCTTTCAGTTGTACAAAACGGTACACCAACGTTTGTAAGGAGGTATGGGGGCGGGTTCAGGAACCCGTCTTGGACATGTTCTTATGTTCGAATGAGCTGGCCACTCGGTTTTGGTTTGAGGTCTCGTCAGATTTGCGGGGTTGTAACCATTTTCCAGAGGCAATGACCTGGAACAGTGGGGGTCGCGGCTGTCTTGACAGTGTCGCGCCACAGTGTCCACCGGCTATTAGTTCGGGTGATTTTGCCCCATGGCTTGAGGGGTGGGTTCGTGGACGGCGTGGTCGTCGGTGCAACCGAGTCAAGCTGATTAGACAGACTCGTAATGTGGTTTGGTGGACCCAGGTTTGTGTGGTTGCTGTCCGAGATCAGCGACGTGCTTGGCAACGCTTCCGTGGTTGTCAAACTGACCAGCAGTGGTTTGAGTATGCTGGGATTGCCCAAGAGACTCGCTTTCTTTTCCGTAAGGAAAGGTTAGCATTTGGGGCTAGACTTTGTGGTCAGGTGTTCCAAGGCATGCGGGTGTGGGCCCTGGTACGCCCTCGTGACATTCGGTCTACTGTTGTTTGAGTGTTTGGTCAGTCCAACGAGATTCATAGGGGCCCCAGTATGGCGAAGGCATTCAACGCAAATTTTGCAGAGGTTTATGGGGGTCCCAGGGGCCTCCCACCACCACAAAAGGATTTTGTGTGGAATGAGGCCAATGAGGCCACCACAAACATAAGTTCTCCTGTAATCACTTTACCACGCTACAACGCAAACCCAATCCAGTTACACTGGAATGCAGCTGAATGAATAGTTCAATACTTTCGTAGCACACAACACTATAGGTTAGTCTTCCCTTGTAATGGTCAATATCACCCAACAGGGTCATCCGAAGCTACCGGGAGTGTTACTGGCAGTGCTAGGGATTCATAGATTATGCCATTAGAGAGGCTGATTGTTTGGTTATTTGGAATGTGACTTAGCAGGAAATGTTTGCACTCAGTGCTGTGCTGAATTGGAGCTGACGGCCATTACAGAATGTGGTAAGGACCTTCAGTTGGTTCATGGCATGTTGGCAGAATTGCCGTTGGACACCTTGGCCAAAGCACCTTAAAAATTGTACTCGGCTATCACTTTAATAAATAGTCTATTATGTATTACATGTACTAAAGACTATGCAAGAAAAATGTGGTTCATGCAAGCCTTGATAGATAAACAGGTTTTTTCTGTCCTGGTATAGACCTTATGTCTGATTTGCTCACACAGTCAATTACTTCCGAGAGGCTACATCGGTTCCGACATGAATTTAATTTTGAGCAGCACAATCCCTTCAAATCTAATATGCTCTAAACATTTACCAACTTACTTAACGACTGATAAGTTGGCCAAGTACTGGGACAACGACTTTAATATTCAGGTTCAAATACGTACGTCCTCCCAACAGTTTTAACCAGAATTTTGAAAATAATACTGCATATTTTTGCATACGAAACTTGAACTACGTGGTGGGCAGGCATTGATCGCATCCCACTCTGATAAGATAGCATGGAAATTTGCCTTATTTGCTATTTGGATACGAAGGGGGCAAGGTGAACCGTATCTTGTTTGATAAATGAGTGTTGCGAAATTAGTTTTAACAAAGTTCAATGAAGAGTTCTTTATGATAGATCTGCACATCCTGCTGTACCTAAATATGAATCCACTGGTGGCAACAGAAAAAATTCTGCTTTATGCTTAGATTGCGTCTGCACCAGGAAAAATTGGTCGATGATCAAGAATGAAGTTCATTATGCGAACTTATTTAGTTTAATTGTTCTTTATGATTTCTTCATTGAGCTTTCTGGTAATTCTGAACACTTTCCCAGCACTAACTGCATTTATAAATCGGAACGTTCTTATCGGTTCTTGTCTTTTTAAGTCGCATTACCTACTTGGTCTATGTAGCCTACGCGTGCGTCCCCAATCCCCATGGCTTCTTTCTTCCAGTGGTTTAAAAGTTTGTTGGTTCGTCGGGTTAACGTCATTGGGCGCTAAACAACTACGAGACTGCACTTTTCCACAGCAAATCTGAACTCACACGGTAGAGTTTTCTGACATCTTTACTACAGATCACACTTTTTTCGAACCTTTGTGCACCTGTTTCCCAAACATTTCATGCGGTCATCATTTCGAATCTTTGGCTTCTCTTAACTGGCGTCTATATCTCTCGAGCTAGCTTCAATGTGCAGGCTCTGATAACTAAAACACTCTAAGGTGTAAGCTAAAGGCGTGCAGTGGCAGCGTGCAGTGCCTAGCAATAAGTCAAATCTTCGAACGAAGCAAGACAAAGCTGATGGAGCAAGTGAACCAAGCGATGTAGCTACTAATAGCATAAGTGGTGGAGTAATTATTGAATTGATAGTAAATTTACTAACTTATATTCAGGAGTAAGTAATTACACGTTTACTGACAAATGAAACGTAGATTGTCCCATATTATTGCCAACTACACCCATTAACGTCATTTATCTGTTATATATTTTTCATTTGTATTCAAGGTTACCATATCTCTCAAAACAACTGAAAATGCCCACATGCGAAGATTCCAAGTTCACAATTAATGATACAAAGCGGTCACACGCAATGACACTAGCCATTGCTTTGGAAACTCACCCTGTGACTTATTGCAATTGCACAAAACGATGTAAAGGTTTAGTTAGGTTCATGGCTTTAGACTTTCTAGGACTGGAACAGAATCACACAAGAATGACAATGTCTTTCCTCGATTCGTACGAACAGAGCATTACTGAGAGATTAGCCTATGATGTAACCGCTTTGCTGTGTGAGATAGGAGGAAGCATAGGACTTTGTCTTGGTTTGTCTGTTTTGGAAATCGTTGACATCTTTGGCACCCTCTTACACAGAATAACTTCAAAAAAAATGAATCCCTTCAAGACCACGGATCCTATTAACAATAAAGTCATAAAAGTGTTTAAACAGTATGATGAAAGACATCCACAAACACAACCACCAGGACGCATTGGCGACCCATATGTTTTGTTAAAAGCAGTCCTAATCGCTCTCTGTGCTGTTGGCAGTTGCATGTTTATATACATGCGTTTGCAATACTACTATTCACAACCGACAAGAATGGTGCTGAGCTCATTGGAAAATGAAACTGTAACGTTCCCGATTATTACAATTTGTGGTGAAAGCAAAGCATACTTAACCAAAAAGAACAAAGCAGCAAGAAAATTAAAAAAGCCATGTAACGAAATGGACATCTACGATTTGCCAGGAGGAAAGACGTTTGAAGGCAAGGTTTGGTGGGCCGAATCGTCACTTGATAAAAGCATTATTGATATGGTTATTCCAGAGGTAATACTTGATGGTGTTTGCTTTTATTTACACTTAGTATTTCGAGCTGTAGTTAATAATATACTGGTCATTTTCAGGAGATTTCTTTCTTTTCACCATTAAAGTTGATGGTAACATCAGTAACAATGCCGCTTGGAATTTGTTCTCAGTTCCATGCAGGTAAGTTTTTCGACTTAAAAACGGACCAATAATTCATAAGGCAATTACAAAAGTAAATTTTTTAAATGTTTTTCTTTTTTTCCAGTTACTATAATTGATTTTTTTTTTGTAATTAAGTTGCCATCTTGTATGATATTTTGACTTTACTTACAACTGTTGGTTTTAACTAAATCCGGATAATATTGTTTTACCTTTGTCGACTACCCTACAATCTCATTAATAAAAACTAATAACAAATTTGAAGTGATCTTAAGTTAAATCTTTAGTGAATTTTCCAGAAGTTGGATTTCTGTAAGCTAAACATTTATCGACAAACCCTCAACTTACTCCCGCAGCTAGAAGCTATAAACTATTCTGAACTTTCAATACTGAGTTGGTCTAGGATTTGCTGGTCCGAACTGAAACAATCAACAATTATAGTTAAGAAGCCACAGGGCAATCGTTTCTGAAGGACAGAGTATTTTTCCTATATACCTACACAGGCAAATATAACGTTTACCTAACTTACGTTCGCTGACATTTCACCCATGTTATTTGAGAAAATTACAGGCAAGCTCCACTGTATGCTTTAAAGAATGTTAACATGCCTCTTTCCCCAGGAATCAGCTATTTTATTATTGGCTTTGCAGTAAACTCACACAAACGTGAATATATAGTGTTGGCTGGTTCTCCAATATAATTTAACTGTTTTAATTCTTAAATGCCATGTTGAAGCTCCATATTGTAAAACATTAAATACAGCACTGGGAGGATCTGTTGCTGACGCACCAACACATTACAGCAGGCCAATATACGTGGTAGTATAACTCAAGTAATGGACCACGTTTCAGTGAAACATGTCCATTTAAAAATGAAACCATATTAGTTTCTGTTACAATTACTTCTCCTGCACACCGTACACCTTACCTGTCCCAAACCTTAAAGTATAAAATTGAATTTCGCTGGCCACTTTGGCACCATTTTGAATTTTTTTCAATTGATATAAAATCAAGTATCTAGTGGGTCGCATTTCAAAAAATAATCTGGCAAAATTACTTTGAATCACTTCATGCGCTTTGCTGTAATTGACGCTTTTGAACACCATTTTTGGCCACCACTTCGGATTTTTCTTAATCTGGCAACCTAAAATGGAGTACCTAAGTTGTTCACCCGTATTTCAAGAACATTATTACCAAATTTCCTTTGAATCATTTCGTGCGTTTGGCTGTTACTACCATAAGTCTTCTGCCGTACCAGCTGAGAAGACTATTGCAACGACTTTGTCCGTCTGTCCGTCCGTCGCCTTTTTCAACTTCACAACGGTACCAGAAATTGACGACCACTGTTTACAATGTTATATTCAGTGTCAAAAGTTATTTAAACAACATGGCAAATTAAAACATCGTTACTTCCTTATAGCTAATAGACTTCTTCGACGTAACTAAATTATATAATAACATTTGATCGTCGAATTGAAATCCTAAGGATAACACTGCAGCCGTAAAAACAAAAGCAATGTAACGTCGTTTAAAATAGTCTCGTCGCATTGTTGCATGAATGAATGCAAGCCGCCATCGAACCAGATTCTCCATTAGGCCTATCTACTATTTACGAAATAAAAACTACAGTTAAAAAAATTAGGCCTAAAAACACGTTACCACTGCAACGTCAAGTTGCTACGAGTTGCTGTTGGCTTCATCAACGGCGTATCTCTCGTCACTTCCCTACTAACACTGATCTATATGGGCTACGTTGCACGTTACGTTTAACACTGTAACTGTGTGCCTGAAGGCGCACCGTGTTGCAAAAATGAATAGGTGTACTATACAAATCAAATCTCCCTTAGCTGCTACTTACGAAATTAAAGCTACAGGTAAGAATTAGGCCTAAAAGTTAGGCCTAAAATCTAAAATAAGCTTAAAAGCTAACACATTTTTAACCGGCAGTTCGGATCGTTACTGCTTTTAGATTATATAATAGAGATAGTGTTGCAATGCGTGATAGAGGTGTGCGCCTCACCATTGGTAGTGGCAGAACGGTACAGAACACTGGATGCGACTAGGTAGTCGCTCTAGCCACTTGTTTTAAACTTTAGTTTAGTGACCCAAACTCGTGGTAATCGGTTGAAGCTCGTTTTACCAAAATTCCGCCTTGATCCCAGGAAAGCCTTTTTTGCTTTGCGAGTTGTACAGGGTGTCCCAAATAAAAAAAAACGATTTAAAAAATTCATATCTCAAAAAACATTATAACTGCAACATTTCTGCAATAACGAGTTTGTAGCCAAGCATTTAAAGTTTTTTTTTACATTCTTTCTTTTTACATTCTGACAACATGTTCCATTTATTCACCCTGCAGTTGTATAACGCTTCGAAGATGAAGTGTGAAATTTTGCACAACCCTTTTACACACACTGATTTCCACTTCATTCAGGACAGGGCATTTTTTAAGGAATAAGATGTGGCGCTCCAAAGAGTAAAAAGGCATAATTCTATGGCCATAGGGCAGACAGGAATGGAGTGGGGGTGGGGAGGGTCGGAAAATTGTTTTGCGCTCAAGTTCTTAGAAAGTTTATATTTAAAATTTGTCTAATTTACTTTAAAAGGCTTTGATTAGACTGAGTATACCACTCAGTGACGGCATGGGAATTAGCACGTGACTTGGGCACATATGCTATTGCAATCCTAATGGTTTCAGTGCTAATGTTTTAACTGTATTAGGTTGGATGCGTTCAGAATTTCGAGCAACAACCGGCGACATTCGACTTGCACATATTCGTTTCGTCGTAATTTTATTCTTTGTTCTTGTAGACGAAGAATGAGTTTGAACTTTGAGGAAAGAAGTTGCAACGGCTGGTTCTTTACTGCTCTAAGACGTTGACTGGTGCTCCACTCGAAAACGCTGGTGCTCCACTTGGAGCAGTAGTTAATATCTTTAAAAATGCCCTGATTCAGGACTGTGCGAATGTGCTCCTGTAAAGTATCCAATTTCGTCACCAGGCCCGGACTGGGTAGAGGGGCTGGAGGGAGATTGCCCAGTGGGCCAGCACCCCCTCTTTTAAAATTTTTTTTTTTAATTTGTTCATTTCAATGCTCATGTGCTTAATGTTCTAATGACCGATTCAAATGAATGTTGTAAAGGGGGAGTGGGGGGTGGGTGCCTGCAAATTTATGAAAAACTAATTCGGTGGGACAATTTTTTTTAATTTGGTGGGCTAAAATGCTAATCTGGTGGGCCAAAATTAAATGAGCCCGGTCATAAGAATTGAGCCAGTCCGGGCCTGTTCATCACTCGTTCTTGGAAAACCTTCAAAAATTCCCAGAGACAGGAGTCACATGGGTTAGGCCTGGCGAGTGAGGTTTCCATTGGCCAATCATGGCCAACAATGTGACATTGCGACTAACGATTGGAGTGCACCCTTTTCTTAAAGTTCGAAAACAAAACGTCAAATGTGTCGTTGGCTGTGTGAGAAGTTGCACCATCTTGCATGAACCATTGCTTTCCCATAGGGAATCCGTATCTCTCCAACTCGGGAAGAAACTGTCTTTGAAGCAGTTCACGGTAAGTGGATATAAAAAGGGTGCTCTCCAATTGTTAGTCGCAACGTCACAATGTTGGCCATAATTGGCCACCTCACTTGCCAGACCTAACGCATGTGACTTGTTTGTCTGGGGCTTTCTGAAGGATAAGGTTTTCCAACAACGAGTGACGTCATTGGGTACTTTACATGGGAGCATCCGTACAGTCCTGAATGAAGTGGACATCAGTGTTAGTAAAAAGGGTTGCGTAAAATGTCACACTTCGTTTTTGAAGCGTTGTATAATTGCAGGGCGGACACATGGAACATATTGTCAGAATGTAAAAAGAAAGAATGTAAAAAAAAACTTTAAATGCTTGGCTACAACCTTGTTATTGTAGAAATGTTGCAGTTATAATGGTTTTTGAGATATGATTTTTTTAAATCGGTTTCCTAAGTGGGACACCCTGTACCAATCTGGAAATCTTGATAACGAGACAGCTTCTGCGCTGTCACTCCCTTCCTTCAAAACGCGGCTTAAGGCTGCAGTTTTTCGTCCCTTTCTTTGCCACCCAGAGAACTCTCCCCTGAGTCCCTAAGACCTCATTCCACTTTTTACTAGGCTCAGCAGTTGCGGTTCATCCAATCATGCTTTTTTCCTGCGCTCTGTGTGTGTATAAATTCTGAACTAGTTGTTCCCCAACGTAACATACGCCTGTCTAGCTGATTCCCGTTGATTCAACTCGGCTCTAATAGTCAGCATTATTGAAGCAATAGTTTGTTTCTAATTGTTAGAGCGCATATCCGTTCTCATTGTCGGCCGCTCGCCCTTTTTCTTTGCTACTGTGGTAAGAAGGATCCCGCTCGCCCTCTTGCTGATTGTTGAAGCTTCGTTTGTTTAATCCTCCCTAATAATGCTTCATTAAGTCTGCTCCTGAGCTAAGTCTGCTCCTAAGCGAAATATATATATAGATAGATTATTTATTTTACGATAGTGACAATTCCCATTTTGGGGATGCATTTGTTATTAGAATATACCATACCCATACTTTAAATTTTATAACGATGTTTTTTAACCTCTTCACTTTCACATCTGACTTCCTTTTTTTATTTGGGCCAAATTTTTTTTATCTCTCTTGTTCAACACATTTGGCGATGCCATCGGGGGCCTTAGAGCCCCTGGCAGGTATAACCTTGTTGGTAAGGTATTCGTGCTCCCATGCCAAATCCCCTGGCCATACTTTTATTACAATATGCAATGTCTTTTGTTTGTAATTTGGGCTGGTTGTCAGTGATCCCAGGGTCCTTGCCAGACCTGTTGCTACCGTGACAAAAATTGTTATTATTATTATTATTAAGCAACTCAACTGTAAATTGTAGTTGAATAAGATTATTATAATTATAATTATTATAATTATAATGAAAATAAAGGAGTTAAAGAAAAAATTTTAGTAATAAATAAAAGAAACCAACTAATACATTAAAAAGAACAAGAGGAATAAATGAGACATTGAAGATTCCAACATGGATAAATCAATATGGAAAGAGAAGAAAGGAATGGTATATTCCAAAATTATATAATGACCTACCAGAGAATATGCTTCATTATTTTACACTAAAAGAATTTAAAAAGGATCTACTATCGAAAATATTATGAAATGAATTTATTGTAACATAAAAATGTACAAAATATATAGATTATAAGCTTTTGTCCTTGATTGCAATCACAATGGTCGAGCTTCCTGTATAAAAAATATGAATAGTACGATAATGAGTGAAAATGATTAGGTGTCATACTCAAACAAGTTGCATTTTTTATTTGTAACTTCGAGGATTATATTGTATTAGTAATTTGAAATAAAGGTATTATTATTATTATTATTATTATTATTATTAATATTAATATTAATATTAATATTATTATTATTATTATTAATATTAATATTATTATTATTAATATTAATATTATTATTATTAACAGAATGAAATTTGGTACACAAGTCATTCTTAGTAGTAAATATCGAACTAGCATCTTCTAATTAAGTTTAATAGTAGAAACATTTGCATCATAGGTGGTATATATATTTGTAACTTAATATTAAACAAGTGGTTGACTCATTCTCCATACATAATGAGAGAGTGGGGTTTATGGTTCTGACGGATGCATGCACCTCTTGTACGAAGGTTACTGTTTAAGTTATCAGTTAGCATACAAGAATCTGACAGTAAACTCTTTGCAATAGTGGACATTTTTACAAGATTTTTAAGTACAAGTACAGATTTGCCAAGTGATTCACCGTTGCGGTCGTAACCGGTGGCTGTCACCGATTAACACACAGTAATCGGTTACACCGTCAGAAGCTAAAGCAATTCTGACCATGGGGGGAGGGAATTGAGGCTTAATGGCGCATGGACAGCTAGGTCATTAGAGCCAAGCAGACCCGTGGGCATTTAGACCTTTCAAATTTTTTTTAATACTTAGAAACGATAGAAAGTGTTAAACCAGAATCATGGGTAACATAGGATACCTGGTTTATTTAAGCATAGCTATAATGAGTACCATTATAGCTATGCTTCACATTAGTTTCATGGAACGACCTGTTAACTGGTTTTCCTGGTCTTGACGTTGTACATTTAGGCAATTTTGCTCAGATGAGTTTGTAAACCATAGGCATGGTGATCCTGTCATAAAAATGCTGAATGTTGGCTATTGTTGGAGGCAATCTGTAGCTGATTAGATCTTGGCTGATTAGTATCCCACGTAATGTAATGTTTGGAGTTCCGCCATCAGAGTCATCGGCAAAATTTCGTTGAGTGAGACATTGCCGTTGTTTCTGTGTTGTGTGGGTGGGGGATCACGTTGCTGTGCACACTAGAAAAATGTCCATACCCATATCATTTTTGACATCTGGGTTTCCTGGGATAGTCACTGGTTTTGACTCGCAGTTACAAAACGAGTGTAAATAATTTTAACAGTGGACACAATGGGTGCACCGCCAATGCTGGCTGGACTGGACGTTGATGTCATGTTGATCTCGACATGACTTGTGGTTAGACTTGACTATAAGGTGTAAGTCAGGACCTGGTTCGTACCCAGTTCCCCACCTAGACGAACGCTGTTGCATTAGAGCTCGTTCTTCATATAAATCTTGTTGACTGCTGTGTCACATGACGTGGTAAAATAGGTTTAGTTGGTTGGCCTGGGTTAGAAGAAATAGATGTCGTTTCTTGTGCATAAGCTAATGGTTGGCCTTTCACTTGAGATGCTGGTGAATAATAGGACAAATTTTTGTGATGTATACTGGAGTGAGTTCTTTAGTTTGGTCAGATAAGTGTGATCATGGTGCACGTCCTAAGAGAAGAATGGATTCCCGTGTGACTATTAGAGGGGTGCTTAACTCCATGGAAAAGCCATACAAATGCCTTATTTTCGGTCAATGAGTAACCAGTACTAATGACTTTCTCTATGACTGCTCTACATCACCTAATCTAGGAATTGACATCCTTCATGGGGCCCATTATTTTCGTCATCACGTCTTTCAAAGTATTCATTGGCAGAAAAGAATCCACACATGCGAAATCTTGGATAAGATGTTACCATAGTAAATGCGTACGATTTATATTATAAAAATCCACAGTCAAAGAGGTGGCTATGGTGCGTATTAAGGCCACTTTGCATTCAGCATTGTGCTGATTCCATTTATGATTTCTGCAAGTGTGCGGTTGTTGGAGTGGTGATCTCTTTCCAGCACATCTGGCTTCTCTTGGGCAAGGCATGTAAACATTGTCCTCCAGGCTTTAAAGTTGTCAAGGCCCTTTGAAGTTGGGATACCCTTGTCCGGATGGTAATGGGTGTGCTGTCAAGCAGGGTGTTATATTTATGTCTATTATGTCTATTTATTTCTCCTTTATTGAGCCTTGTGAGTGTATGATT